>JBAMBM010000650.1:0-15058 GCA_037043425.1 Hirtodrosophila duncani | reverse complement strand
AGAATAATATTAATTTATATATATATTTTGATATTTGTTACTCGAATGCGTCTACATATTTATTACTACGCAGATGTTTATAGTCTGCTTTTAGCAAAGTACTTTGTAACCGCACCTATAAAGAGAACGGGATAAAATTCAAAATATTGTATTTTACTGAAATTAATGTAGCTTTCTTATCATTAAAGTCGCAATAATTGACGTGGTCTATGACGTTAATTGAAACACGCGTTAACCCGTGCTATGTGCTTCAAGCGACAGTTGGCTGAAGATCCCCATAAGAACAAATTGCTGCTTCAAGTGCCCATGTCTCCAGGAATTATAAAACTTAAACTTCCATGTTAATATACTTCATTATTTATTCAGAAATTACTGAATTATATAGTCATTATTACGCGATTTCTTAGCCAATAATTTCCTAAATTAAATTTATTTTAATAGTAGGAATCAACATTTATATTCCACAATGTTCTGAACTATAAAAAAACAAGTGCGCTGATATTTTTGATTCAGCAGTTATCGTTGCTGATTATAATTGGGTTTAATTTAAAGCTCTTTTATGTAACAAAACCAAAAGCTCAAAACTCATCATACCTATGTATGTTTGCTCAAACTCGTACTACAACAAAAAGGCGATCAACCAATAGCTAGAATTTTAATATAGTATATGTGTGTTTTGATGTATAGAGTAAAAAGATTTGAAATATAAAATATTTAAGTGGGTATAGGTTAGTGCATATTATATTTAAACGTCTGATTTTTCATTTTTATCTTGATGTTACTTCCCTTTAAAGTCACTACAAAAAATCGGATTTTCCTTTATTTATTAAACAGTTCACAATAGCTAGAAAAATACTTGTTTATATAGACAAAATAGTGAAAACTTGGCAGCCACCAACGCACAACAAACAGACATATAAGCGCTATTAATATGCCCATCTGTAGTACATTACGTCAATGTAAACAAAGCGCATGTGATAATACATTTTGGGGGTGACTTACATACAGACATCTCCAAGTGAAAGACCTTCCATATCTTTATTTGAACGAATTATTTTAACATATCCCTTTCAACACTTCATTCACTTTTCATTTTTTTATTAAACTTTATATTAATTTTTTTGGTGGCTATTGAGATTTTTGGTTAAGAGGTAAGCTTTAATTTTTCAATGCACTTTATCGGACTGAGCTTTTGACTCGAGCTTTAGATTTTGTTATCTTTGCACAATGGGCTAAATACACACAAAAAATTACATATTACATTTGCCGAAATGATTGTGTCCGCCACATTATGGGACCTTCGGCATTAGACGACCTGACTGACAATCTCAAACAAATTACACTTTAAGCGGTCCACTACACCACTTCAAATGAGGTTAGCCACATGTGGCCGCTGAAGTCTGCTGAGCTCTAACGAGACTGCATCAAAAAAGAAACCCTTAGTTCAGCACAGCAGCGCTAACAGCGCCTTTAAGGCGGGGAATTCCGATGCTGCAATTTGGATTCTCCATCTAGATTCGTGCAATCTGCTCCCAGAGCCGGACAATGGTATAATGGCAATGGCACCAATGGACCCAAATTTTTGACTCACACCCCCGAGCGAATGCTTCGTAAGAGACGTCTCTACGATCTGGATGTTTGTGGAAGGGCACACTAGAATCGAGTACTCGATTTTTAACAACAAATAAGACTGGAACTCAACGATATGGTATTCTGGTCATACCTTTGAATGTGCTTTTAACAATGCACAACTTCAAATTAGTTGACGTATTGGCTACATGACAGATGCCAAAAGATTACGATTTTATCCGTAGCGTATCTGCTTTTGTGAGCGAACTCTGCAAGCAGGCTTTATGTTGCGGGACACAATGTAGATTTTCGTGTTCTACTTATTTTACCGGATGTGTTGGCCAGTCACACCACGTGCAATTTTGCAAATTTTATTTATCTACTTTACTTTAATTATTTTCTGCCACGCAATATCAGCAAACAGAAATTTGAAAGCGAGCTTTTTCTTGGAGATTCAAATGCAACATGAAGTTGGCTGCATTTCTGTCCAATAAGAATTTAGCCAAGCGCAAGCGCAGCTTACAGGAAAGCTTTCGAGTTTACAGTGCATGATACAAATATGTCGCAAACGATATGCGATGTAAACCGTTAAAATTAAAATTCAAGTCAACAAGGCACAGCGACATTACATCACCCGATAATTCTACACTGATAGACGTAAGATTAGCAGGAATCAGCTTACGAAACTTTGGAGTGGAACGCTCCTACTTCTCGACCTTGCGTAACTTAGAGTAGACTGTAACACTTGCCGAGCTTTTTTCTAAACACGACATTTTACAAATTGTGGAGTGAGTTTCTAGGTGAAGTTTTGAGAAAATTTGCTAAGAGCAAAATTTCGTCGAAATACTTCTTGACCTTCCTTATACGATGAAGATTATATTGCTTGATCTTTCTTTTATAAGCTTGACGAATGATAGCTTGAATTTCGTTACGAAGTAGAACTAGATTGTCAGATCTATTGAAGGGCACGATAGGTTCTTAAAACAACGACAAATTCTTGAGTAGACGATCATCATCCTCATGGGTGATCATATCTACTCCAAATAGTGCTTTGTATTGGAAGCATCCTAATGATTGATACAAAGAGGATCTAAGCAAACAGGAAATAGCTGTGAAATAGCTACGCAATTTGTCAATAGTTTTCTAAATTCCTCCATGTGACGAAATTACGCTGCCACGAGCTTGCTTAATAACTTCAGCTCTGAGCCTTTTGGGTACCCATAACTTCTATGAATGTTCTTCCTGCGATAAATTTCCTGAATAATGTTCTGTTCTTATATACAGATACGGGCCAATCACTTTCATATCTGGAACTTCTGAAAATTTATCCAAATACTTTGCTTTTACGAGCTCGCCATCTGCAAACGCATCAGACTTAAGATTAATAATATGACCGATTTCCAACTCTGCCACCTAATCTTCACTTAAGCGTGAGAGAGCGTCTGGTATGACGTGTGTTTCGATGTAAAATGAAAAATTTAATTTGCTGAAGTCGAAAACTACAGCGTCCTAGTCTACCTATTGGCGCATGAACCAAACTAGACTGGAATGATCCGGTGCCACCTCGAACTCTTGCAGTTCTAGATAGCATCGAAACTTTTCTATACCTAGAATGACGGCCAAGCATTCGCCCTCTGTAACACTATCTGGGCACGACTCAGTTTTTTCGACATAAATGCGATGGGCTCTTTTCGTTATTTTCGGAAAGTTGTATTAACACAGCGAAAATCCCGAAATCACTCGCATCGTAATGAAGGTAGAATTTTCTATCAAAATCAGGATTCTGAAGAGGTTAAATAAGTTTGTCTCTCCATTGCTTTTTGAGGCTCTGCATTCGAACAAAATATCTTCTTAGTTGCTAATACCTCAGTGATCGGACATGTGAGTACCAACCACAGACACCGAGAAAACCACGGACTTGTTTAAGATTCTTTGGTGATGGCCAGGTTAGAATACCTGAGATCTTTGACGGAACTGTGCTGATTCCACCACTGCCAATTACGTAGCCTAAAGAGTTCACACTTGTGAAACAAAACTGACTCTTGTCCACATTAAGGGTCAAATTGGCTCTGTTAAGCTCATCTACTCAGCGGACGAGGACTCCCAAATGAGATGATAAGCCTTCCGAAACCATGCACAAGTCGTCAAGTTATCCATAATTCGAAAGGCATGACCTTAAATTGATGGAACGGCCTCCCTGCAACAGTAAAAGCGGTTAATGGCTTCGCTTTTTCAGATAGCTCGATTTGCAAGTAAGCATCTTTCAAGTCTAAATTCGAAATGATATTAGCTTTAGGCAACCGAGCGAAAATACTATCAATGCTAAGTAACGGATATCTTTTTTCGTTACTGCTTTTAGCTTCCTTGCATCTAAACATAACCTTACTTTATTTGGTTTAACGACAAGGCGCATAGGCGAACTCCAAGCACTAGAAGAGGCATCGATAGCATCCAAAGACAACATCTTATCGATCTCCGCAAATAAAAGTTTCTCAACAGCCGGCTGACCGGATATAAAACTATGTTTTACGGGTTTCGCATTGTCCATGTCAACATCATGTTGAATTAAGTTCGTACGTTGCTGCTGCACAGGGGATGCAACTTTTTACATTCACTTTCCTTGTCTGGAACAGACTCTACCTCTAAGGTGCTA
This sequence comes from Hirtodrosophila duncani, assembly GCA_037043425.1. Taxonomy (NCBI): domain Eukaryota; kingdom Metazoa; phylum Arthropoda; class Insecta; order Diptera; family Drosophilidae; genus Hirtodrosophila; species Hirtodrosophila duncani. The sequence goes on along the minus strand of JBAMBM010000650.1, from coordinate 10,836 downwards.
ATTACGTTTGGAACAAGTTCAAACAGCCTCCAAAAATCAATACCCAGAATTACTCTTTGTTTGATAGAGAGGATGATGTAAAACTGCGTGGCTTTTTGCATGTCCTCATACTTAACTATTACATTAAGTACCCCAATCACCTCGTGTACCCTGCCATCGGCGGTTTTAACGTGCGATTTAATTGTCTTAAATTCCGATAAATTACTAAACGATTCGGTGGCTAATGAAGCACCGATACAACTAACATTGGCCCCTGTATCCAGCAAACCAAGTTCTGTATAACAAAGAAACGCAATTTCAGCATAAGATCGCTTGTCATTATCTTTGTTAAAAGTGGATGACACCAAACTTGTTTTTTTTTTCTCATATCATTAAAATAATTCCTAATTCTTACTGTACTTCGTGTTCGATTACTTTTAGTAATTATAGGTTCTTTCTCAAAAATTCTATTTCGAACTATAAGGTAATTGTTCAGCCGTTCGTGATTGGGCTTAAAACAATGTGTATCCTCCTCATTGGCAACCTCAGTTAGTTTCTTATTCAAAATCTTGGGATGCGCAATGTTTTTTGTGGCTGATCCCGTAGCAGAATATTCGACACTCTAATTTTTTTTTTGTTTTAAATCGGTACATTGAGGCACAATGCGCTGCACGTTCAAGTGGACTTGTTACGCACGAAGCCCAGTCTAGAAGCTCCCACGCAACCGGCCGAGGGACGCAACCGCATGACGAGCGACACGAGCTCACTTTTAATAAAAAAATAAACTACAAGTCATAATCAATTTACATAATCTACTAGCTAGATGTGTTAGTATAGGTGTCATTAGAGATAAAGTTAAAAAGATTATTGTAGTTACAACAAAGGACACGAAAAGGTTCATACATTAGATAGTTTACATTACAGTGCTGAAGATAGATAGGAACAGAATTTCCAGTAGTTCAACAAGGGACACAAAAGCTAATTTGGCTAATTAAAGTCGATGAGTCAATATCACCATTAATCAGCTTATTTATAAAGATAACATTAAGCATAATTCTACGATTTTCAAGATATGGAAGGTCTATTAGCAGAAACCTACTTGAATATGAAGGGAGGAGGTTATTGGTGTCCCTATACAACCCATGGAGAGCAAAAAGTACACATTTTTTTGAACAGACTCAATGTGGTCCTGGTGATTCGTGTATTGTGGACACCAGACACACGATGCATACTCTAAAATAGGTCGGACAAGAGAAGTATACAGTAGTTTGGTTATATAAGGACCATCAAATTCCTTCGACTATCGCTTGATTAAACCCAGAACACCCACAGCCTTATTGAGGGTTATTGAAATGAGTCTATAAGATCAAGGATATGCTATTTTAAGCGGTATGCTACGACAAAAAGACATAACTTTGCATTTAGAATAGTTGAGATTTAATAAGTTGGCCTGACACCACAATTGGAAAGAATCAAGGTCATCTTGCAGCCTAAAGTGGGAGGAAGAGTCGTTGAAGGGCAAGCAAAGTTCAACGAAATTGGGATAAAACCTAAGGCAATCATTGATAAATAAGCATAGACTCAGAAGAATTTGCTTGAGAGTAACAACAAATTAATTTGAAGGATGTTGAAGCTAAAAATTTTTACAGAGGGTACTTTGAACAGACAGAACTATAACTGTTTCAATATAAAAACGACACAGGTAAACAGATAAGCTTTTGCTCATGAGAAAATAGAAACGTAGCTAAGTCAAAAAAGAACGCACAAACACAACAGTATTTCAGCACCGTACCCTCATTTTTTTTTGTGAATATTTTATCAAAACCCTATATATAAGTATGTTTGCTTTGACACGTGTGGCCGCTATAAGAATTGTTTTACAGCTTTCTGTACTTGTATCAAGAGTTTCTTTGAAGTTGTAAATTTTTTTGTACAGTGAACAACTCTTCCAAACAATGACTGATCTTCTAGTTGCTGAGGGATATGCATCTGCTGGATACGAATTTATAAATATTGACGACTGCTGGTTGGAAAAGCATCGTGGTTCGGATGGAAACCTATTGCCTGATCATAAACGATTTCCGAATGGAATTAAAGCACTGTCCGATTATGTGAGTAATAACATCAATGTAATTTTTATTGAAAACTTCTCTCTGGTATCGATAGCACTATCTGTGCTTTAGAATCGTCGCCGGAACACTATATACGTGTGTTCAGGACTGCCTTGGCCGCCACCAGTGTCGCTATCTCACTCATATATTTATCAGTCATCGGGGCAGTAATGAGGCAGCCACCGTGCCAGCATTTCACTATTCAGTAGCTACAAAAACCGCAACACTGGGTCTTCGCCCCTAAATCTACCCAGATAGACAACATCTGATATAAAAGTTGTAACAACAACAAAGGTAGCGCATTACAAAATCTTAAACCAAATCAACTGTTTTATCGAACTTGCTTGACCTATAGTTAAGATTAGTGGTAGTGTGTGTTAAATGAATAACCCGATCGACTCGTTGCCATTGCAAAGTTAGATATTACCTTTTTAGGGTATGTAAGAAACTGTTATTATTGTTTTCAGTCAGCTGTTAAATATGCAACAATAAAAATTCAGTAACCTTTTGTTGGAGGGAGCATCCATACAAGGCATAAAATAATACATGTTGTTCATGAGTTATCGCTAACAATTTAGAACTTGTTTCAATTTCAAACGCGGAATGGAAAATCGAACAATTAACGATTAATACGTGTATATAATAGGTAAGTGCGTTACTACAGATGTGTTATTGGAGAGACAAACAGATTAATATAATTAGAACATACAAAACAAGAAGGTTCATGCCAGGCATAATTTGAGTTGTAATGCTGAAGATAACTTGGAATAACGTTTCGAATAAATCTACCAGGATGAACAAATTAATTTGCCTCACCAAGGTCGGAGAATCAATTTGTAAAGATAATATTCAACACAATTCTACTATTGGAAGTTAGAGGGTTATTAAGGGCTATCAATTTAAGTCACGGAGAGCAAACGGCCAAAATGTATTTTGAACAGAATCAATGACGTCCAGTTGATTTTGGTATTTAGGACACCAGACGCACGATGCTTATATGGTTGGACAAGACACCTTTTTCTTTTTTCAATAAAAAACAAGAAAGGATTGCTTACTTCAAATTGGAATTCGGTCAGCATTTGTGAAGGGTTCTAAGACTGACCAAATTTGGTTAATATGGTTAATATGGTTCCAAATATGGTTTAAATTGGATAAAAACCAAAAAATCCGATATACTAAGAGTTCATTCAGAATATGGTGACCCAAACTGGATAAGCTTTGGTCATCAGACATTTGCCAAATTTGGATGAACTTGGATAAAAAACAGCCAATTTTGCTGTAATCAGAGATCATCCCGAATCATTCGGGTATATGGCAGCATTATGATATACTATTCCGAACCAGATCAACTTTGGCGAGCAGACGTAGAAGATTTTAAAGCTGATATTTACCAAATTTGGTTTAATTTTTTATAAAAAACCGCCAATTTTGCAGTACAAAGAGTTCATTCTTAGTCGGTCAGTTACATGGGACCTATATGATAGCTCCAGATCTCCTTTGGCCAGCAGACGTTGTGGCTTATAAATCTCACATTTACTAAATTTAGTTTAATTTCGATATAAAGCTGCTCATTTTTCTGTACTAAGAGTTCTTTGCGATCGGTCGGTTATATGGGAGCTATATTGACATATGAGCAGCTTACAGGAGAAAGAAGTCTATAGTAGAAATTTCAACCAAAGGTCTTAAACTCGGCGACTAGTTCGCATAGAAACAGACGGGCAGACAGACAGGCAGGCAGAATGGGATAGAACCTGAAGATTGCTAATAAATAATGCGAAAGGAAGGAGACCGAGGTAGCTACAATGCGGTACTGCTTATGTAACCGTAAGAGCCCTACAAACAAAATATTTGAAAAGATGTTTCTGAGGTCTGATGATAGAATATGATTATGCGTTTCCAGCTTATGCAGGATAAGACACTAAAGTCAAAAAAATGACATCAGTTTGCAAGAAGCTTAGAAATAGCAGAAAGTTTTAATATGCCTTTGAGTAAACGACTTCAAAGATAAATCAAAAAGCTTTACTATCAGCGCAGAATCGGAAAATACACAAAATACACATTTTCAGGGAAAAATAAAGTCTTAATAATAAAGTCTTTAATAAAGTCTGATCGGATCCATACTTATGACAAGAATAAGTTTTCTGAAAAAACTCTGCAAACAAATCGGCAATGAATTGATCTGTATATTCTATAGTGTTTATGTAAGATAGCGCTCTGACTTTCGCTGAAGACGGTTGGTTTTTTTCAATCTCCCGTATTGTGTTAATTTTTGCATCAATTTTTAAGACGTGCCCGAGTTTTCTTTTGTTCTTAATTTTGGTTTCCGTTATAGCGCAAGCTTTTAAGTGCATTTAGTAAGCTGCTTTAAATTATTTTTTTTATTGTGCAAATAAGACATTGCCACCAATTTCTTATTTTCTTGTAAGCCTATCGTGCCTCTCACAGGTTCTTGTGATATTTTTTTATTTTTAGCTACCGCTATATTGTGCTTTCTGTAGTTGTGTTATTGTGTTGTTACATATTCCGTTCGTGTTCTACCAGCCTCCCAGTGAGAAATTTATCATTCCTATTGCATAACAATTTTGTGATCTCAATTTCAATGTCTGACTACTACAAAAAGAGTTGCCCTTTCAATGCTGATTCTATCGAGCTTTTTTTGGCTTTATCGCAACACCATTTATTATAAATGTCATTATAATATCAGTGTCCGTGTCAGCGATTATTTAAAAAGAAATCACGGTTTGAGTTTGCATGTAAGTTGTGAAGCCTGCTGAAGCCGAGTTTCGTTTATTTTTAAGGAACGCAAAGGAAGTCTTTAATGCTCCCCACAATGGCTTTAAGCAATTGAATACAACATTTTCGATGCTCGCATCCAATTTCACATCTTTTAAGCGTAAGAAAGGGTAGACCACTGCATAAAGACGACCTTGTCGTTATAGTGTCAAAAACTAATGATCCAAATTTTCCATATTCTACCAACGTGGTGGCGTACTGACTGCTGTTGATTTCGGCCTACTGTTGGAAACAATTCTGCACAATTTTCCTAACGTAATTTAATTTATACGTACTAAAGTAAATGTTTTTCTGTCATTACCACTGCCTCTTACATACTTCCACGTTCAGCTATTTCTATTTACTTGGATCATCTTATTGCTATTCAATCGATGGCGTCATTACTTTTTGATACAGATCAATTGTTTGTTTTTTTTTAATTTCAACATCAGTGATGTCCCATGGTCGACTCATCAAACGCGCACTAACTCTTGAGGCAATTGTAATGGAATGGTCAGAAACAAATAAAATCAAGCAGGCGATTCAATGAATTTTCTTCACAATCAACTTGTGATAAGGACATTATTTTGAAGGTATTGAGCCTTCAGAATCGATCGCAGAGGACCACGAGATATCACTTATGTTAAAGACACCAAAGTTCACCAGTTGGTCTATGTCAGAAAGCATTGACGCGAGCGAAGGTAAAGCATAAAGGGTATCCAAGTTATCAGAAACATATTAACGTACAGTAATTTAAAAGGTTGTGACAAAGACTGAAAAGCATTTAAGAGATACCTTAGTTTATATATTCGATTAATTATTATGAAAAATGGCTGAGTCTATAAAATCTAGATTTAACAAAGTCTCAGTAAAGAAAAAAAATTAAAAATAAAAAAATGCTATCCGTATAAAATTTGGAATTAAGGCCTCTCACATTTTGGTGTGCAAGAAATCGAGATGAAATTATTTTTTTTTTAACTGTATAATCGCAAGTTGATGTTATAAACGCATTTACGACTAGGTACTAAGGCCAGACATTTTATAACAAATTTTGTTTAAACAGTAGTGCGGAACATTTATATTTAAAGAAGCTATATTCCTCGTGACATTCAACCTAAATATTTTTACCATAACCCTTAAAACATTTTATTTGCTTTTGGCCCGGATATAGACTTAAATATCCTCTGATATAGAATATGCGGCTAATCTAGAAATAAAAACCATCTTCATCTTAAGAATGCCTATAAGATTTCGTGGCTAAGAAGCCACAGCTGCACTATTTATTATAACAGATAAATATTGTGAATGTAAATTAATAGACGAATGGAATGCTATATTTCTCACTGGCTGGTTGGTACAGACACAAGGGAAAATAAATAAACAACATAAAAAACAAGAGATATAAAGCGATAGCTGAACACAACAAAAACGGGTAAGAGTAGATGCAGTAATGAAATTTGGCAGATCAGTAAATTATTTGCTTATACATATGTGCGTTGGTCAAAAAAAAATGGATGAATATTATACAAAATTCTGTACACTTCTCTGGTCCGACCTATTTTAGAGTAAGCATCGTGTGAGTCTGCTTGAAAACAATTTTGCTATTTGCTCTCCGTAGCTGAAACTGGGATCCAAATAGCCACCTGTTTGCATATTCAAGTACTCTTCTATTAATCAACCCTCCATCCTTACAAAAAGGTAGAGTTATGATTAATGTTATCTTTTCACATAAGCTTATAAATGGTGAAATTGCCTCTCCGAATTCGATGAGCCTCGTAGAACTGATAGAGACTATGCTCTTATATATCTTCACCATTTTAACTCAAATTATGTCTTTCATGAACCTTATGGTGTTCTGTGTTCTAACTATATACATCTCTCTAACTTGATCTATATTAACAAGTCTTAAATCAAATGAAACATATATATTAACGCATCTAGCGAATTGATAATGTTAATCGATTAATGTTCGTCTTTCCTTTCATTGGAAGTATTCTAGCAAGTCTGCGTTTTGTTCTTTTCTTTCTTCTCTCTTTTTGTGTAACCTTTTTCCCCCAGTCGCTCATATCATGCCGCACGCTATGCGACAGCGTTTCTCTTCTGCTTGGCCGGGAGGTGGGTGCTACGACCCTGCGTTTTCGCTCGTAAAAAGCCTCCTGGCTTGGTATCGCTGCGGATCTACTTGAACGTGATGCGTATTGTATGTCAACGTCCCATTATACATATATAAACCATGTTTCAAATAAATGTGTTAAAAACTGTGAATGATATGATTTACTTATCGATAAGCTTTTTGGCGGGAGGTGCTGATCAAACATATATATACTTTATGGGGTCGTACACGCTTCCTTTACCCGTGACATAAATTTGCAAGAATACAATAAAATGAATAAAATACAATAAAATTGAAAGAAAACTTAGTAGTAGAAAACGTATTTCATTCAGCTGTAGCAAAATGCAACTACTCAATCTTCTTTTTATTTAAAGAAACTTCTATATACACATATATGTTAGAAGTCGATAGCTCTAACGCTTAGAGAGTAATTGGAACAGACGGGCAGACAGACGGACATGGCTATATCGACTCGGCTTGTCATGCTGGTCATCTATCAAGAAAGGATAATTATAGGACAATTTCAATAAATCATATATTCAGCCCCACATGCACTTTAAGAAGAATCGTATGAATTGTACTCAGTTTGTTCCTTTAAACGACTAAATACTCATGAACTTTTAATGCAAAAAAAAAATCTTATTACATAAGATATATTTATTTAATGTCAACAATGTGATTTTGATATTCGGTATATTCAAGTATACCAAAAATAATATACCAAAGGTGTTTTGGCGCCCTTTTATGTGAACTGGCGCAAATTTGCGCAATTTGCTGATAAGTAAACATTTCGATTTGACTTTTGTGAGAAGGTAGCCGACGCTTTGGCTAATGAGAACGCGATGATGATGATGAATGACAATAAAGGTGATAATGATAATGATGATGACTATCTTCCACTGGGTGAAGAATCCGATATTGAATTGGAGGAAATCATATAACCGAATGGAGTTATGGATACTGATGATGAAGACGACGCTAACACAACCATGAACAATTTAATCTGATGGTTTGTAACCGCACCGTAAGTGTACCATTTCTTAGCCACTAATTTCCCAACGGAAATTTACTTTAATAGTATGAATAAATTTTTATATTAAACAATGTCTTAGTTATTAAAAAAATCAAGCGCATCTTTTAATTCAGCAGTGTGTCTTATCATTGCTGATCAGAACTGTGTTTAATTTAATGCTCTTTTATGTAACAAAACGGAAAGTTCAAAACTCATCATACCTATGTATGCTTGCTAAAACTCATACTACAACAATAGGCGATCAACCAATAGCTAGAAATTTAATATAGTGTATGTGTGTATATACATAGTGTATGTGTGTATATACATAGAGTAAGAAGATTTGAAGTATAAAATATTTTAGTTAGTTAGTATTTTAAATCACTGTTTTCTTTTCAGTTTTGTCTTGATGTTACTTTACTTTACTTTACTTACTTTACTCACCTAAGAAAAAACGGAATTTTATGTATATTTATTAAACAGTTCAAAATAGCAAGAGTCATATTGGGATTTTTAAATTTTGTTATATTTTTAAATGCATAATTATTAGATTAAAGTACTTGTTTATATTGCACAATAGTGAAAACTTATCAACCATCAACGCACAACAAACAGATATTAATATGTCTGTATTAATATGCCCATCCGTGGAACATTACGTCAACATAAACAAAACACATATTATAATACATTTTGGGGGTGACTTACATACAGACATCTTCAACGGTGTTATAAGTATATTTGGTTTAATTTTCATAATTAGTTAAGTCCCTTTCAACACTTCATTCACCTTTTATTTCGCTTTTATAATTTAATTTTTTATATATTGAGATTTTTGGTTAGATCATTGTTGTGTGTAAGCTTTAATTTTTCAATGCACTTTATCAGACTGAGCTTTTAAGTCGAGCTTCAGATTTTGTTATCTTTACCAATTGGCTTGAACTAAATAAAATTCACATAAGAAAATTACAAATTACATTTGCGGAAACTATTATGTCCGCCAGATTATGGGGCTTTCTGCATTAGGCGACCTGACTGACAATCTATATCAAATTACACTTTAGGCGGTTATAGATTTACGTTGTCTTATTCACTACACTTCAAATGAGGCTAGCCACATGGCTAACGCTAGAGTTTGCTGAGCTCTAACGAGACGGGGAATTCTGTGCAATCTGCTCCCAGAGCCGGAAAATGGCATAATGGCAATTGCACCAATGGACCCACACCCGAGAACCGCTGCCTTGGCACAGAGCTACGCAGCTACGTGCAAGCAGAAGCTGCAGAGTACTATAAATTTAATTTTTTACCTTTCAACAACAACAACAACAGAAACTCGATTACATACTGAGCTTTGCTTGGTTTCGATTCAAGATGTGTAAAATTTGGTGGTAAATATATACACGCACTGTACACCTTGTAGACAGCAGACATGCCGTTGCCTTTGTCTGACTTTGGAATGCTAGTAGCGACATACGCAAATGATACGGCAATACTGAGCCGCAATCCGTCTGTGCAAGTAGCATCCGAAAAGCTACAAGCCTATTTAGACGAGTTCAAGAGCTGGACGGAACGCTGGTGTATCAAAATTAACAAGCAAAAATCAGTGCCACCAGAAGAGGGGACTGCCCTGAGGTCACACTATGATCTATGATCCAATACCAAAATAAAATATGTAGGAGTTTCATTTGACAGACGACTGACATACGGCCCTCACATCACTCAGACAGTTAAAATCTTCAAATTAAAATTTTAAAAACTGGATGCTGAGTAATAGCACCAGTTTTCACATACGCAATTCCGCTCTGGGGAACTTCTGCGAAGACCTATAATAAAAAAAATACAAACAATGCAAAACAAGGCTCTGGGACGATGGACTGGAGCTGACTGGTTTGTGAGAAACGTAGTCCTGCATAAGGACCTCAACAACCCTACCATAGCAGAGCTAATTGGATGACACAGTTCAAAATACATGACCAAGCACACCAAAACCAACTTGCAAGAAGCTTAGCTACAAAAAAAAAAAAAAAAAAATAGGAGGAGACTTTTTCCAGTCTTGCACCCCTTAGATCTCAAAATATAATTTAAACATTTAAAAATAAAAAAAGCAAATAGTCATAGTTATATAGTGATATCATTGGTATATACTCATAGTTATAGAGGCAACCCATTGCTGCGGTTATGAAGTAATAAATACGCTATAGAGTTTTTAGACAAAAAGCTGCAAACTGACGTCATTTAAACTGACTTCAGCAAAGCATTTGACTCGGTAAACCACTGTTTACTTATTCATGAGTTGAATCTTCTTGGCTTCCCATCCCATCTTCTTAAGCGGAATTCCGACTACCTTAATCTCAGAACTCAGAATGTTGTTTTTAAAGACTCTTACTCTAAGTTGGATCTCCTTTTCTTCCCAACCATCCCATCTTTTCAAGTTGTTTTCGGTCTACCTTAATTTCAGAACTCAGAATGTTATTTTTATGCCTTTTACTCTAAACCTCTTAGGGCTACATCAGGGGTACCACCACATTGTAGCCACCTCGGTCCCCTCCTAATCCGCACCCTATTTATCAACGAACTGTTTCAGGTTATATCCTACTCTCTTGTGCTTATGTACGCCGACGATGTTAAACTTTGTTTTGTCCTCCAACAACTCTTCCTCCCACTTTAGGCTGCACGATGACCTTGATGCTTTCCAATCGTGGTGTCAGGTCACCTTACTAATTCTCAACTATTCTAAACGCAAAGTTATGTCGTTTTGCCGTGACACACCGCTTCAGACATCGTACATTCTTTAAACGTATTAAACTTTTAGAAATTCACCTCTTTTTTTGCATGAACTGCTTTCTCGC
>JBAMBM010000649.1:0-68916 GCA_037043425.1 Hirtodrosophila duncani | reverse complement strand
GAAAGTCCATCTTCAAAAATTTGTTACTGCAATGAAATTGGTAAACCCAACGAAAAGTTCATACGAAGAAATTGCAATCGAAGTAATAAAATCTAAAATAATTGATTCAACTGTTTACAAGATGCAAGACGAAACCACAATAGATGCTATTGTATCCAAATTGCAGACTACAATTGTCGGTGAAACATCCGTTGTAGTAAAGGCAAAAAGGCAGGCACACAATTCACAAACGAAATCGATCATTTGCGAAAACTATTGGAGTCTTCGTATATCGATGAAGGACTAAAGGCCGAACAGGCTGTTACGTTCAGCACCAAAGAAGCCATATCAGTCATGGCCAAAAATTGTGAGCATGGCAAGTTAAAGACAATACGTGAAGCAGGCAATACGTAAAGCCATCACAATATGTATCTATTGCAGTTCAGAAATGACTGGGAATGCAAGCTCTGTATTGTATTCTCATAGAGGACGTGACCACCGATGTAATTCCTATAGTGGTGATTACCGAGGCAGAAGCAAAATTGTGGTTATAATAACAATTATAACAACAATTACAATAATAGAGGACGTGGAAACTAAAGAGGTAAGAACCGAAAAAACGGAGGTTACAATAATAGAAACAACAATAATAACATCAACAACAGACAAAACGGTCAGGTTCGTTATGCCCCCTTTAAGTGCTCAAGCACAGTAAAGCAAAGGTTAACACAATTAATCTCAATTAAAATATATTCGTCACACTAAAAAAATAAAACACAGGTAGAATATTTACATTATTAATAGATACCGGAGCTGACATTTCAGTCATTAAAGGAAATTCCGATGATTTTCGATGAAAGTTTCATTATTCCACACAACTTTCACATGGTACCAAACAATTTTCCAATCCCAGGAGAAGGAATAATTGGAATAGATTTCATTAAAAAATGCAATTGTCAAATAGATTTCACAACATAATTCTATCAACAGTACCAAAATTTGAAATATTCAAAAAAAATCAATTTGAAACAATAAATACAAAATAAGTAATTCCAAAGAGCAGAATTAGTTCTTGCAAAGCTAAAGAAAAATTTTCCACCTCAGCATCCAAGGGTGATGACACAATAGTGTTCGAAATACACTGATATTTTTGGATTGGCAACAGAACCAATCCCGACGAATAACTTTTATAAACAAAAATTGAGATAGAAAGATGAGCCAAGCTACATAAAAAACTATAGAACACCTCATTCACAGCAGTACGAAATAACTAAACAAATTACAAAAGTCATTGATGATAAATTAGAAGAACTTTCCGTATCTGAATATAATCCTTGACGGATTCACAAGAAAAACGATGGCGTTTAGTAATAGACTATCTTCAAATCAATAAAAAGCTATTAGCCGAAAAATTTCCTCTTCCAAGAATACATGATATTTTTGACCATTTAGGCAGAACAAAATATTTCTCATGCCTAAATTTAATGTTCGGCTTTCATCAAATATAACTTGAAGAACATTCAAGAGATATAACATATTTTTCTACGAGCAATGGTTCTTATCGTTTCATGCGATTACCCTATGGATTAAAAATAGCGCCTAATTCTTTTCAAAGAATGATTACAATTGCTTTTACTGGTCTTGAACCAGCGCAACCATTCCTAGACATGGATGATTTAATTGTCATTCTGTTCTGAGAAACATATGACCAAAAACTTAACAAAGGTTTTTGATGTTTGTAGAAAGAACAACCTGAAATTGCATTCACATAAGTGTTTATTTTTCATGAGTGAAGCAAAATTTGTTGGACATAAATGCACTGATAAAGCAATATTACTTGATGACACAAAATATGATACTATTAGGAAATATCCAATCCCTACGGACGTAGACAGCGCAAGAAGATTCGTAGCATTTTGCAATTATTATAGACGTTTCCTAAAAAATGTTGCTGAATATTCTCGTCACATAACAAGATTATGTAAAAAACATGTTAAGTTCGAATGGACAGCTGATTGCCAGCATGCCTTCGATCGTCTTAAAGATACATTAATGAATCCAACTTTGGTTGCAATATCCCGATTTTGGCAAAGAATTTTGAATAATCACAGATGCTAATAAAGAAGCATGTGGAGCAGTAATGACACAATCATATAATGAAATTTAGCTACCAGTAACTTACGCTTCTAGTTTGACAAAAGGCGAAAGCAATAAATCCACAACAGAACTAGAATTAGCAGCCATTCATTGGGCAATATAAAACTTCAGATTATACATATACGGAAGACATTTCATAGTAAAAACGGACCAGAGACAAACATATCTTTTTTCAATGAAGGGGAAGGACAATCACGTTGCCTTAAGGGGAAAGACAATCACGTTCCGAGCGCATTATCTCGCATAAGTATAGACAATCTAAAATCATGTAACAGACAGGAAAACATCTGCGCAGATGACAAAACAAAATTGCTAAAAATATCAAAATGTACAGAAACAGCCCAATGTCTATGAAGTCGTTATTAATAATGACGTGAACAAATTTGTGAAATTCAAATTCAATGATTCCAATTATTTATTTAAACAAGGGAATAAAATCATTTCACAATTCGCCATTAATGATTTGTATTCCAATGAAAAATTCGTCATAGGAAAATGTTTTAAAGGCTTAATTCTGAAGCCGGTTTAAATAATATCGTTAATTTGCAGATGTCACCAAGTGGACGAATTTTCCAATACGTATCAGTAAATGAATAGCGCTACTTACAAGATTGACACAAATAGACAAAAACAAGAAAGGAAAGCTATATGCCATTTACATTGTAAATATATTACCGATCTATATTAAATGTGGATGGAGTGAATACAAGGAATATAAGACGAATTTGTTTTAATTTGGATGAAAAACAGAAAAGTTATGCTCCTAAGTGTTCCTAACCGGAATAACCGGTTATATGGGAGCTATATGATATAATTGTCTGATCTGGGTAAAACTCGAACTCGACCAGAGTGCAGACAAAGGAAGCATCTGGTAAAAATTAAGTTTTTTAGCTTTTAAGACTTCTTCTAAGACGGACATGGTTATGTCAATTCCCCTTGTCATGCTGATCAAGTATATATATATAGTTTATATAGTCGCTTCCTTCTATGACTTACAAACTTCCTGACAAAATTAGTATACCATTTTGTAAATGGTATAATGATGAAAAAGAAATGAAAACAACCCTATCAGGATACCATAATAATCCAATAAGAGGAGGCCATACAGGGATTAAGCGTACCTTTTAAAAATAAGGGAGTTTTGTTATTGGCCCCAAATCAATAAAGCCATTGCGAAATATGTGAAAACTTGTGTAAAAGGCCAACAGGCAAAGACCGCAACACATACGCAAGCACCAATGGTAATAACGGGTACTCAAAATACAGCTTTTGATACTATTTTAATTGATACAAGTGGACCATTACCTTGTTCAGAGAATGGAATATGTGTTCTCATTATATATCTAGTTACAATACCAGTAGCAGATAAAAGTGCAAAAACCGTAGCTAGAGCAAAATTGGAATCTTTTATACTAAAGAACGGTTTTATGAAGACGTACATAGAGCTACGTTATTTCTCAAAAGGAGAGAGACGTGGTATACTCCCTTATCAAGGGCAATTTGTACCCAGTAGCAAACATTCAAACACGTCACATGTTTATGTAAACATAGTTCCCATGTATATTCCAAGTGCACTGTAATAAGATACAGTGACTGACCGTGCACTTGTGGCGTGCATATAACGCTCTCTCATTAAAGAATATTTAAGTATATCGCGTCTTAGGAGCTTAATATCAGGAAAACGAATAAAGCCTTTAAATGCATTTTTTTTTGTCATTTAAAAATTATTAAATTCTACACGAGATTTAATAATAGATAAGATATTATCTTTCTTAATAACATTTTAAACGAACTTAAACGAACTTAACATAAAAAATTAACTTTAATTTTTGCGACATTTGATTAGCACAGTCATTTGGAAACTTTAAATAACAAAAAAAAAAAATGGATTCAAATTTTATTAAAATTATTTTTTAACATAAATTTCAATATATTCGTTTTTTTTTTTAAACAAAATTTAATAATGTGTTGAGCCTCCACGGTTAATTATGACTTCGTACATCCGCTTGGAGTCATATAATTTTTTAATGTAATTGAATGAAATAGCCCAGGACCTCTTTATTCCTTCAATGAGTTGAGCTTCAGTTGAATATTGTTTGCCGGACTCGTACACTTTGCGTGCTAACCATCCCAAAAACATTTTCTATAATGTCCAGGTCGGGTGAGTATGGCTGTTAGCATTTCAACGTTCTGACCCTCAATAAAGGACTTTACGATCCTGGCTGTGTGAATTGGAGCGTTATCCTGCTGGAACTTCAATTCCAAGGTTCCAAATATATCCTTGATTGCAGGAAAAGCCGTTTTCAGTATTTCTTTGTACGCAATGGCATTCATACGGCATACGGAAATTGCAGTTCTATGGTGCCAAAGTAAGAAATAGCTCCCCAAACCATGACACCGCCGGCACGGCTGTGCAATCGATCAAGAGTATGCTTTTCCTTTCTGAGATCATGAAAGTAGGAGGCAGAGTCATCAGGACCCTCCAAATTTGTCTCATCCGAAAAGACTACACGCTCCCATTCCTTGGTCCAGGTCATATTTGATCGACAAAAATCGAGTCGTTGCATCTCTCGAAGTTGATATATATGTTCAGCATTCGAAATAACAGTCCGAGCTCATGCTTTAACACCAGTTTTCCTTTTAATTTAGCGGCTGAGTCGTGAGAATTAGATGCGTGCCTCCATATAATGGGCTTGGCGGTTGGAGTTATTACTGATGAGGGCAGACCTTTCATGTTTTTCCATAGGTTTCCTCATTGTTTAAGTATGCGGTAATAACTTTACGGCTGCGATTAATATTTTTTTGATATTTGAAGTATCGAGTGACCGCGCTCCCTGTAAGCCTTTTTTTTGCCTTTTTCAGACGGTTTTGCCTTTCCCAGCCAAACGACAGCTTACAAGCAAAAATTGATACTAAAGCAAAAATGTGCTAATCGGCCGTCGCAAAAAAAAATGCATGCATTTTTGTCGCACTTCCCAGAAAATAGCAAAACAAAATAACGGTGCACTTCCAGAACTCAAAGTTACTCTCAGAATGAGTAAAAATGATGAAGAATAAAAGAGACAAAAAAAGGGCATGAAAAGTATTCAAGGATTACAGCTATTTGCCTTTAAACAGATAGGTTAGTGGGTGTGCTAATCGGTTGTCGGGCAGTGTATGTAAGTCAAGAGCATTCAATAAAAAGTACTTCAATGAAACACAACATATGCCCTACTTATTGCTAACGACAACTTGATATGTTTGAATGGCTATTGATAACATACACTTACCCATACGACAAACATATTACAGTATATCAAACTGCTCATATAATACTTGCACGAACAAGCCAACCACACTGGCATGCAGGTGGTAGTGTAAGAATTCAAAATGAATCAAAAAGTGCATAAACGGAAATTTGTGGTGCAAAAAGAGAAAACTAAAAGCGCATGCAACCAAAAATGGGAAGATTGCCAAAAGAGAGGTTTACCATTATGCAGAAACCCTTCACATCTGGTGTAGATTATTTCGGGCTGTTTTACACGAAAGATAGTAGAGGCAATAGCGGAAGGCATATGAAAACTCTTCGGAAGACGTATGGAGTTCTATTCACCTGCTTAACAACAAGAGCAGTACATCTCTAAGTGACACTTTCTCTGGACACCGATTCATGCATCACGCTAGTTCGACGAATGATGGCTCGACGGGGCCGATATTGGAAAAATTTTCGTGGCGCAGCAACACAACTGGTGGAAGCTCTTCAAGAACTAAATAAAGCGCAATAAAATCAACTCTCGAAGCCAAAATAATCGACTGGAACTTCCAGCAAACGCTCCAAACTTTGGTGGCTGTTCGGATGCGTCGAAAGATCTCTCGAAGCGGTATTCGCAATAAATACCAACCCAACAAGAGAATGCGAGAATCTACAAGAAGGCGAAATCGTTGTAGTAAAAGGCTCAATGCCTAGAGAAGATTGGCCCCTGGGAATTGTGCTGACAACCTTTACAGGAGAGGACAATGCGGTCCACGTAGCAGAGGTAAAACCAACAAACAAAATCTACCGCCGACCAGTCAGCAGCCTTTGCGGACAGCAGATCACTGTCAGCGACAAGAAGGATTGTATTGAGACCCAGACAACACTAGGGATAGTTTATGTCGCTGAATTATTAAATTTGGAGTTAAATTTTAAATTAATATAAGTTAAAAATTGTGTCTCCTTTTATGAAATACTCATTTTTCTCTTCTGACAAAACTAGTTTTATGACATAGTGTTTAAAAACTGAATCCCTTCTCTGCACTGAAAAATAATAAATATACATTCACTTTTTTTGGGCCTTCTAAAATGGATAAAAAAGAAATTTGTTTTGGATCTATGGGGCGATATGATATAAATACTCGATTTAAATACAATTTGGTAAGTAAAACTATTTTCGATTTGGATGATAAACAAACATTTTGAGTTCTTTCCGGAAAAATAAGTTCTATGGAGCTATATGATATATTTGCTCGTTCTGAATAAAATTTGTTTAACAGACGCTGAGTATGCTAAAATGAATATAAAGCAAATTTGGCTCGATTTGGATGAAAAGCAAACATTTGTGTACATTCTGAAATATCGGTTATATCGGAGCTATATATATGATATAGTGGCCCAATCCGGATCAAATTTGGTCAGTTGACGTATATGCCGTTAAGCCAATTAGAATAAAGAAACAAGTAAGAACGCTATAGTCGTTACTACGATTATAAGAGCCGTATTCAGACCACTTTTTATGGACAAAACTAAATTTTTTAGATTTAATTTAATGAACTGTTAATACAATTCTATTAACTTACCATCAACTACATTACGTAACTAAAATAGAAAAAGGTTCTACAGAAAACTCTACCGCAGCGCAGTTTCTACCTAAAATCGCTCTCCACAACAATGTTACTTGTAACATATATCCAACAAATTGCTTGTAAACATCCTGCAACATGCATAAACAACATATTGGCTCGCAGCAACAATGTTGATGACATGTTCTGGCAGAATGCTGTTTCTCTCTCACATATCAATGATATAGAACGTATGCACGACTGATTGCATATATGTATTTATAAGTATATTTTGTGGAAACGTTTTTAGCGATTTTTTCACGGGCACAAAAAATAACCACAAGTCCCACTGTGGCAAAAGAAAACGGTAAAGAAAGACAAGACAATGTGTAACGGGAGCCTAGTTCTCAATGACTAGCAGGCGCGCAGATGCAAAAATATGCCAGTCTTAACTCAATTACACAAAATTAGACGCGTAATATATGCTGAAATTTTCATATGTACTTAATAATGGTTACTGATGAGAAGAACTGGCTTCTCCGAAACGCAGCTTCTAACCAACCAAAAAGCCTTACGTCTAAAGAATTAATAAGTTCTGTTTCTACTTGTCAATTGCTGTTACATACTGAAAAGCGGCTCAATTTTAGTTGTCCTTCAACATAAAAACATAAAAATTGAGCTTTAACCGATTTAACTATATCCGCGTTTCCTCACTCACTTGACCTCGAGCTTGCTAAAATAAAAGCAAGTAAGATCTATATAGTCGATATTCCGACAATGAGATACTCGTACTCAGCATTAATTCAATATTCGACACACATTTTTTTTTGGGTGAATTAAATAACAAGTACGAGTATCTTATATTTGGCTTATATTGTGCATATACATATAGAAACCGAGTTTCAACTAAATGCGTTACAATTTGTGGAAGATATAAGGTTTTGCGGTTTGCGGGGGTGGAAGGGGCGCGGCAAAATGTAAAAAAAACTTGATCTGACGCCTCACAAGGGGGTCTACATACCAAATTGGAACCCTCTAGCACTTGTTGTCTCCGAGATCTAGGTGTTCATACGCATGGACAGACTGACATGGCTAGATCGACTCGACTGTTAATGCTGATCAAGACTATATATACTTTATGGGGTCTTCGACGCTTTCTTCTGCTTGTTACATACACTTGCACGAATACAATATACTAGTTTACTCTACTACAGTACGAGTATAAACAGTTATAAATAAAAAGTTCGCTAAAACAGAACCAAACAAGTAAGAACGCTATAGTCGATATTCCGAATTTAAAATACTCGTACTCAGCATTTATTCAATATTCGACACGCTCAAAAGTATGACACAAAATTTTTTTTTTGTTATTTTGGGGTGGGGTGCTCTAATACAAAATGTTTATTTACGATTTAACAAAACTCAGCAAATCGGTAGATAATGTGCTTAAACATATAAAAACCGAGTTTCAACTAAAAGCGTTAACATTTTTGTAAGATATAAAGTTTTGCGGTTTTCGGGGCCGTACTCGTAATCAGCGTTTATTTGATATTCGCTCTCTGAGTTTCTCACAAGACGGTTGCTTTTTTCAATCTCCCATATGGTGCTAGTTTTTGCGTGCGTTCCTGTATTAATTTCTAAGTTGTGTCCGAGTTTTTTTATTATGCCTAATTTCGGTTTCGATTTTAACGGTTAATTTAATTCTTTTATTGTGCAAATAAAACCTCAAGCCATAAGCATGCATTGCCACCAAGTGCCTTTTTTATGCTTATCGCATCTGCTGCGTGTTTGTTGTTGTTTGTGCTTGCGGTCTGTTTGTAAGCTTCTGCTATTTTTAGACTCTTCTTTGCTTGGTATGATATTTGTGTATGTTTGGCTATCGCTATATTGTGTTGTTTGTTGCTGTGTCGTTACATATTCAGTTCGTGTGCTACCTCCCACCCAGTGACAAATTTATCATTATTATTGCTTTACAATTTTGTGCTCTCAATTTGAATAATGCTACAAAATAAGTTGCTCTTTCAAGGCTAATTCTACCGCGCCCAGTATCAATGTCCATGTAAGCGAGTATTTAATAAATTATCAAGCTTTGAAGTCTACATGTGATTGTCTCCATCTGCTGAAGCCGAGTTGTGTTCCTTTTTAAGCAACGCAAAGGAAGGCTTTACGTTGCCTTTAAGAAATTACATACACCATTATCGACGCTCGCATCCAATTTCCCATCTTTTAATATGGAGTCTATTAAGCGCAAAAAAGTAAATCATCTGGGTATATCTGGTCTGGATAAAGACCACGTCGTTATAGAGCCGAAAACCCCTTAGCCAACTACTAGATATTCTATTTTTCGTTCTCCTAGTCAGCTTGATAGTTACAGTACAGCGGTATAATGCGGACGCTTTAATGGGGATAGACCCTCCGGCTAATCTACAGAATGTGGATAGCACAGAAATTGAAGCTTATCCGTCTGGGCACAGCTCAAAAGTTGCTCCACCTGTTAAACTTTCCAGTGTCGCTCCCTCAGTATCGTTGACTTTTTCCGCCAGAAGCATATTTATTGCTGTGGCTGCCCTGCCTATACCTCTTATCGAAGTGCCAAAGTTGAAGATGGTCTTTATTTCCAGACTAGCCGTAAAGTCCATATCAGAAAATGTTTCCGCCTATGTTCAGACCAAAGCTAGTTTTCATAGTTCGAGGATTAAGGTAGAAAAGATTAGGTTTAATGTTACACGCAATATTGCTTCTTCCAAGATAGGTATTCCGGAAGACTATTGTCAAAAAGCTTGAGCACCTAGTCGTGAAATATGATATTTTAGACTCTGCAATTTTTCTAAATAATTATACCGAACATAGATATGATTGTCCACCTTACCAGTGGCGTACTGATTTCTGTTGATTCTGGCCTTCTGTCGTAACTACGATTTCGATAGTTCTGTTTAATTGGATCATCTTAATGCTATCGCGTCAATGCTTTCTAATACTGATTTTTGGTGATTTCAACATCAGTGATAGTAGTAAGTATATAAGCTGTCCGGGTATCTTTAATAGGATTAAGACCCAATACTTTATTTTGAAACAAGTAAAGAACAAGGATGCAATAAAAATGATCTCTTGCAGCGTGCATGTGTGAGTGCAACAAAAAAGGTCAGTTGCAGCGCACAAGCAGGGTGCACAAGCTGGAAAGTTCAAATGCATGTACACTAGTTCACTACATAGTGAATAGTATTAAATAATATTAATATGAGCTCGCAAGTGCTTTTTTCTTAGTTTCCGGGTTCGGTGTTCGTGATGTGTGATCATGCCTTTGTAAATAATTGAATTTTTAACAACAGCATAAGCAACAGCGTTACTCAAAAAACACAGTAACACCACAAGAACGTTATCAAAATCTGTCAGTCTGTCAATCTGTCCTTCTGTCCGTTCAAAGGCTTCCTTCTACTGCAAGCTGCTCATATGTAAAAATCGTCGTCGTCGGATCACTATATATTTTAGCTCCCATATAACCGACCGATTCGGAATAAATTCTTAGTTCAATAAAATTGGGTTTTCTACCATTTACAAAATGGTATATTAAGTTTGTCAGGAAGTTTGCAACGCAAAAAAAGAAGCGTTTCCGACTACATACAGTATATATGTTCTTGATACGTATGAAAGGGTAATCGATATAGCCATTTCCATTTGTCCGGCTGTCCATCTGCCCGACTGTCCGTCTGTCCTTCTGGCCGTCTGCCCGTCCGTCTGTTTCCACACTAAGATATCAGAAGTCTTAAGAGCTACAAGCCTGCAATTTTTAACAGATGCTTCCGTTGTCTACACGCTGGTCAAGTTCATCAAGTTTTATCCAGATCAGACAACTATATCATAAAGCTCCGATATAACCGATTGTTCCGGAATGAACACTTACCAGCACAACTTTTCTGGTTTTCTTCCAAATTAAACCAAATTCGGCTTGCATCCATTTTAGGAGACCTTTCGTCCGCTGACTTGTTTTGACCAAGATCGGACAACTATAACATATAGCTACCATATAACCGATTGTTCCGGAATGAACATTTAGGAGCATAAATTTTTTGTTTTTCAACCAAAATAAAAAAATTCGTCTTGCATATCTTGTATTCACACCATCCAGATTTGATATAGATTGGTAATATATTTACACTGTAAATGGTATATAAGCTTCTGCAAACCCAAAAGCTAACTTTACTCTCTTGCTTCCTATCCAAATATAATCAACTTTGGTAAACGTCACTTTTAAAAGCCTCTTCGTTTGCTGGCATAAATTGGTCCAAATCTGATCAATATATCATATAGCTCCCATATAATCGAACGATTCTGTGTGAACTCTTAGTAAAGCTTAAGTGGTTAGTTCTTATCCGAATTGAACCAACAAATTTGATAAACGTGACCTTTAAAAGCCTGTACGTCTGCTGACCTAAGTTGATCCAGATCTGATCACTATTTCATATAGCTCTCATATAACTAACCCATGCGGAACGAACTGTTATTTATATACCTCACTTTTTTTGTGTTTGTTATACGAATTAATCCAAATATGGAACGTGTCAGTCTTAGAAGCCAAAACGTATGCTGCCCGAATTTCAAAAGAATATGCAAGGGTATGTAAGCTTCGGCTTTCCGAAGCTAGCCTTCCTTTCTTGTTGTTTGTTTATTTTAAGAGTTTAGCTCTCTATAGTTTCATCAGAAGAAAACGGCAGAAGAAAACGGATTCCAAAATGTTCAAGGGGAAAGTGGTGTCAATGTAGGATGACAACCGTTTCCTAGCAAAAACAAAAGTTTATGGCGAGGATATAGTAGCACTATTGGATTCTGGGGCAAGTGCAAAGTGTATAGATTGGCGTTTGTTGACCAAGCCAGTGAGCCCGAGGCACAGAATGCGAGTATTGGAGGCGCAATAGTTAGTGAAGCTGTTCTTATTTCTGAGCCAAAACGTACAGAGACAGCGTACTCCCCACATAAACTGACTCGTGCACAAGCAGAACAGTTGTTCTCATCTTGTGTTAGACTAGGCTTACGACAGACGGATCTGGAAGAGCATATTGTCGAAGTAACCAACGAGGGGTTGTCTATCAAGCAGATGCATTATCCGATCTCGAAAGCCAAACAGGCTTTGATGTGCCCGAAACTTGATAGGATGCTGAAGCTAGATGTCATAGAGAAGATCAATCGTAGCTGAAGCTCACCAGTTACATTGGTGCTGAAAGGCCCAAAGGGACGGATGTGCTCGCTAGATGAATGAGCATACCATCAAAGATGCATATCGAGAGAAACCTTAGCCGATTGCAGGACACTTATTATATATCAGATATAGATTTAAAGAAAGCCTTTAGCAAATTCCGCTTGAGAAGAAGAGCCGCGAGAAAACAGCTTTTACAGTGAAGCATAAAAGAAGTGCCGACTAATGGACAAGATAGATGACCTTTAAGTATGCTCACCTACGTTCGAAGACCATATGGAAATGTTGAGGCGACTTAATGACTGTCTAACCAGGGCGAAGCTGACCGTCAACGTGGAAAGGAGCAAGTTTTGCTATCAACAGGCCAAATATTTAGGCTATGTTGTAGGTGGAGGATGCATCCGAACAGATGATAGCAAAGTGGAAGCAGTAAATTAGTTTCCCCAACCAATCATTGCAAAACAATTGAGAATATTCCTTGCGATGGCTGGGCGGTGTCGCAGGTTCTTCAAGAAGTATGCGATATTGGTAGCCCCACTGCATGATAGCTTGACGAAGGAGGGAATATAGAATTTTGCATTGACAGTTTGAAATAATTAATAGTAAAAAGAATCTGTCAGGTAGATAAACACGTGGTAGTTTGAAATAACAAGCATTTGATTTCACCCTCGAACGCCGGAAAGGATCCCAAAATGTTGTCCCAGATTCTCTCTCGAGGATGTATATGGGGAAGTTCAAAATCACAGACACAAAGCAAAATAGTATGGATATTAATTTAAGATCGGCCGCATTTGGCTCTGACAAGTATAAGGTTTTGGTTGAAGAGACCTAAAGTCGAAAATATCACTTTCCAGATATATGCTTATCGGATGGATATGTATATAAGCGCACTGGACTTGGGAGTGGAGATGCGTTAGAAAGACTATACATCGACAAAGGATATACGTCGACTTTATGGGTCCATGTCCGAGGACAAAAGTCGGAAACACTGTTATTTTTGTTTGCTTTGACCACTTCACGAAGTTGGTGTGGCCACAGCCAATGAGAAAACCCAGTTCGGCGTACCAGAGTTTATACACTCCGATAACTGTTTGTCTCCCATACCTTTTCAGACCTGCTGGAGTACAAAATGTGCGGACTGCATTTTATTCGCTACAGGCAAACGCAAAAGAGCGTGTAAACAAATCCATGCTACAAATGCTAAGAGCATATGTCGGAGAGGACCAACGGAACTGGGGACATACTATCCCATGTTTGAAACAAAAATAATGCAACATGGCCACTCATATCCGATAGCACGCAAGCTTTGTAGAATAAAAACGGCTGATCAGGAGATCTTGCAAGCGAATACGAAGCATTTAATCCGACAAAAAGTTCATTAAGAGCTTGAACAGGCTCATAAACGTGCAGAATAGGTGTACAACACACGGTGCAGAGATAAATCTTTTTCAATAGGCCAGATAGTATACCATTGGAACTTTAAGCAAAGTAGCAATGCTAACAATTATAATAAAAGAGAAGTAAGAACGCTATATTTATTTACTTATCTTTATTTATTTTATATTCGACACACTCGGAAGTATGCAACACTTTTTAATTTTTATGCTCGTACTCTAGTAAAGTAAACGAGTATATTATATTCGTGCATATGTATGCAACAATTAAAAGGAAGCGTCTCCGACCCCATACAGTAATATATTCTTGATCAGTATCAAAAGCCGAGTCGATCTAGCCATGTCCATCTGTCCGTCCGTATGAACACATAGATCTGGGAGACTATAAGAGCTAGAATCACCAAAATGGTGTACAAGTATAAAAATGCAGGCTTGCTAACAACACATAGATGAAGAAATAACAGCAATAACCATTTTTGCTCCTGACACAGTGAGCCAATGTTGTTGTTGAAATGGGTAGCGCTAACTGGGTTCGCTAACTGCTCCTCGTATCATTTTTGATAGGCCTGTCTATGCCCAAGTATTGATGCAGTAATTACAAATACAAGATTATTATGTTTTTTACTATGTCTAAACTTCGCTAATTCAAAATAATTAGGGCCAAAACATTGAAACGCACAAGCAAGCACATATTTGTGACAGGCGTTCGATGTTTTTAGTTCGAAGCAAGCATTGATTCCGCGGCACAGCGCAGCCTCTATCTCCCTTGCTGTTGG
Source organism: Hirtodrosophila duncani (assembly GCA_037043425.1). NCBI lineage: Eukaryota > Metazoa > Arthropoda > Insecta > Diptera > Drosophilidae > Hirtodrosophila > Hirtodrosophila duncani. The sequence continues at coordinate 54,622 of JBAMBM010000649.1, read as the reverse complement.
CAGAGACACATTGGGCTTCGCATTTGCTTCGGACAAAGCTTCGCACGCGGGGTTTCATTGCTTGTGAAATTTTTTTGTACAATTCGCTTATATAAACTGGGTCCTCTATGTGTTGTATGCATAGTGCATGTACACAGATTACAAAGTTTTTGGAAAACAAGAACAGAGCAGAAACCCACAACAAGAGCTGGCGTTGCGTCGTTAAGAACTCTCAAGCCCGTTTTAGGCATTAGGTGCAGATATCAGAGCGACCTCTGTAACAAGTGTCACACATGATGAAGGTGCATGTTAAAAATTTCAGCTCTGTACCTTTTAAGACTTCTGAGATCTTTGTGTTGAAACAGACGGACGGACGGACGGACAGACGGTCATGGTTATGTCGATTTCCCTTGTCATGCTGATCAAAAATATATATTCTTTATGTAGTCGGAACCGCTTCCTTCTGTGCGTTGCAAGCTTCCCAACAAAATGAATATACCATTTTAATTAATTAACTTAATTATAGAGTACTGGCTGCTGAGGCCTTCGACTTTTTGATATTTATAATACTTGTTTATTTATAATACTTGTTTGTCTAAGGAATTTGAAATAACTGTAGCATATTTTGGTGTGGGCATATACCATTTTGTAAATGGTATAATGACCAATCGATATCAGGTACAAAAGTTGTCAGGGTATAAACTTATGCACGACTGTTCCCATGCGAAGTGGTGGCTTGGAAAAATCTCTGCAATCCTGAAGTCCTCTCATGACGCTGACAATTGATTTGTGTAGGAATGCAAAGTTCTCTATGGATTTATAATCTATATTTATAATCGTTGCTGAAGATTCGAGGTAGCTGCCCCCTTGAATAGGACAAAATGTATGTATTATTAGATTGTTAGAAAGTTAGATATCATGTGAGTTCATATTATTGTTACCGTACAAATTCAGTTTATAAGCCATCGCAAACGTAACTTGTAAAATTCAATTGAAATAATAGACAACGCTATAACAACACTAACAACAAACAATATACACATAAAACATATGTCAAAATGTGTTGATGATATATTCTGCATATTGAAAGCTAGAGACGGGTAAGAAATATTAGATACCCTAAACAAACAACACAAACGGATACAATTTACCATCAAAAGGGAAAAAGACTACAAAATAGCATATATTGATGTTGAAATTCACTGTCATTAATTCCGTGTGCTATAAAGCATATTTGCATCGCTGTAGGATTCAATTTTCTCAGGGCCCACAAACAATTTCATAATTTTGTTAATTCACAACTTAAAACATCTGGCGTACCTTTACCATTATTTTATATAAATACTAAGGCAAGTACAGATCAAGGCATTGCTAATTTGTTTGCAGAGTTCTTTCAAACAACTTATTCCTATCTTAAATATCGGTCTGATCATATATACCCTTATAGCTTACACAGGTCTAATAACATCCCACCTCCCCTAGTTACTGAAAGCTATTTGCTTAATGAACTTAAGTCTATTAAGCCTAACTTCTTTCCTGGTCCTGATGGCGTTCCGGGGTGTATTCTCAGATTCTGCGCTGAATAAGTCGGATGCCCAAAACTACAGAGGCATATCAAAACTGTCTGCTATTCCTAAGCTTTTTAAAAAAATATTAATGTTACAGTTACAATACTCTTGCGGTTCTATAATTTCATGAGCTCAGCACGGGTTTATGAAGCGTAGGTCTACCACTACTAATTTACTAGAATTTTCTTCATTTGTAATATAAGGATTTAAGAATAAAATACAAACTGACGTCATCTACACTGACTTCAGCAAAGCATTTGACTCGGTAAACCACTGTTTACTTATTCATAAGTTGGATCTTCTTAGCTTCCCATCCCATCTTCTTAAGTGGATCTCCGACCACCTTAATATCAGAACTCAGAAAGTTCTTTTTAATCACTCTTACTCTAAGCCCCTTAGGGTTACATCAGGGCTACCATCTTATTTATCAGCGGGGTTCTACCCCGCTCTCATATACTTATGTTCGTACCTTCTTAACGATATGCCCCTTGATCGGACCCTAAATTAAAATTGGATTTACACATTTCAATTATCGTCAATAAGGCTGTGGGTGTTCTGGGGTTGGTCGAAGGAATTTGATGATCCTTATATAACCAAACTACTGTATACTTCTATCTACTCTCTACTTGACAGTGGACATTGCGTGTTTGGTGTCCACAATACAGGAAACACCAGAACCGCATTGAGTCTGTTCAAAAGAAATTTTTACTGTTTGCTCTCCGTGGGTTGAATTGAAATCCCAATACAACCTCCCTTAATAATCAAGTAGACTTCCGCTAAGAAGCCTTCCATTTCTTGAAAATCGTAGAATTATGCTTAATGTTATCTTTATACATAAGCTAATTAATGGTGATATTGACTCGCCGTCTTTAATAAGCCAAATCAGTTTTTGTGTTCCTCGTATAACTACGAGAAATTATGTTCCTATCTATCTTCAGCACTGTAATTTAAACTATCTCCTGCATGAACCTTTTCGTGTCCTTTGTTGTAACCATAATAATCTATTTAACTTTATTTCTATTAATAACTCCCTTAACTCAAACAAAATATCTATACTTACGCATCTAGCTAGTAAATAATAAATATAAAATATACTCGTACTCTAGTAGAGTAAACGAGTACATTGTATTCGCGCAAATGTATGCAACAGGCAGAAGGAAGCGTCTAAGCCCCATAAAGTGTATATATTCTTGATCAGCATTAACAGCCGAGTCGATCTAGCTATGCCCGTCTGTCCGTGCGTCCGTCTGTCCGTCCGCATGAACACATAGATCTCGGAGACTGTAAGAGCTACCAAGACCCAATTTGGTATGTAGACTCCCCTTGTGTGGCGTCAGATCAACTTTGTTTTTAAATTTTGCCACGCCCCCTTCCTGCCCCACAAACCGCAAAACTTTATATCTTCCACAAATTGTGACGCATTTAGTTGAAACTCGGTTTGTATATGTATAAGCACATAATCTACCGGTTTGCTGAATTTTGTTTAGCCACACCCCCTCCCGCGCCGTCAAACCGCAAAAACCTTATATCTTATAAGTACATAATCGATTTGCCGAGTTTTGTTAAAATCGAAAAATAATTTTAGACAAAATCATAAAAAAAAACATTTTGTATGAGAACACACAACCCACCCCACCCGAATATTGAATAAATGCGGAGTACGAGTACCTTATAGTCGGAATATCGGCTGTAGCATTCTTACTTGTTGTTATGTTTATTCCAATATATATCATATATTGGAAAAACACCTTGCGTCTGCTGTCTGTGACCGGAATATTTGGCATTCTGTGCTCCAACATTCGACAGGCAGTCCAAGTTGTTTGCATGGGTCAAAGTTACACTATTTCCATATGAGTTCGGCAATATGTGAAATGGAAAATTAAAATATTAACTGTGTCTGCTCATAGTTATGGCTAGATCGACTTGGCTGTTGATGCTGCTCAAGAATATATATGCTTTTTGGGGGTCTTAGACTCTTCCTTCTGCCTGTTACATACATTTGCGCGAACACAATATACTCGGTTACTCTACTAGAGTACTAATATAAAATGATCAAAGAATGCCGCTGAGACAAGCGCAAGGTGGAACAAGCCTGAAGCGCGACACTCGGCGAAAACTGCGAAAGGTAGCTGAAGTCATATAAGAACTTTGCTCGCATTGATATAATAGACACAAAGCTTCTCTTAAATACGCCACATACACAGCATGGACACAGTGAGATCTCGATATGTGCATACCACATCTCCCTCCTTTTACCAAATAACATAATTACATGAAGTATATATATTAATATATGGTTTGTTTTTATTCTTAGTGAGTACATTTAATGCAATAAAGATAGAAAAATAGTAAATTTTTACTTTGTGCTTATACTTTTTAAATATCAAATTAATTTTCGAATAACTTTAGCCTATTCTTATTGATTGCCTGTGGTTTCTTTTTTTTCTATGTCTATTATGATATTGTTTCTATATTTTATTTTCATTACTTTGTAGGGTCTTTAATATTGATTATCTAGTTTATGAACTGAGTCGTTTTTAAGTATTACTAAATTTCCTATTTCAATCTTTAAGTCATTAATTAATTAAATTAATTAAATTTAAATTCTTTTGCATAGTCATCTAAATTTTATATAGGATCTATATTTGATAAAGTATTAAATTCTATAAATTGTCTTGGTAATCTACCTTAAACAAGTTCATACGGACAGTAGTCATGTACCAATGATGGAGTTGTGTTAAAACAATATGTGAAGTAATTCAACGATACGTCCCAATCATCTTTGCCAATCGAGATGTATGAACGAATGTATTCGTTGAATGTTCGATGTCTTCTTTCTACTGTTCCTAAAGTCTGGTGGTGGTGTGCTGTTGATAATATATTACTGATTTTCATATATTTGCACAAGTCATTAATAAGTGAATTTTTATACTCAGTACCCATGTCTGTTATGAACGTCTTCATAGGACCTTACTTTAGTATAAATGATTCAAATATTTCTTTGGCTACTGTTTTTGCGCTTTTATCTGCTACTGGTATTGCAACTAGATATTCTGTAAGGTCGCATATTATAGTTATTGCATTCTCATTGCTATTCTCTGATCGAGGTATTCAACTGTAAATTGATACTCTTTTAAGTCTAATCTCATTCTTGTCAGCTTTGAAGTAGGATTCTTCATTGAAAATAAATATACTAGTGGTCTATGATCTGTTTTACTAAGAAATGCCTTCCACAGATATAAGGTCTGAAATGTTTTATTACCCAGTGTATTGCTGCTAATTCCTGTTCTGTAATCGATTTATTCCTTACTCCCTGTGTAAAGGATCTCGATGCATATGCCATTGGTAGTTGCGCACCGTTGCAGTCTTGTGATAGCACTGCATCTACTTGCATCTGTGGCTATGCAAAATCTTTGCTAAAATCATTGTATTGCAATAATCTTGGTTTCATTATTGCATTTTTTAAATATTTATGTTGTTCTCCACATTCTTTGGTCCACTTAAATTGGACATTTTTCTTGCACAGTCTTGTCAAATGACGTGAGCATTGTGCGAAATTATTAATGAACCTTCTATAATAGTTACAAAAAGCGACGCAACGTCGTACACTATCCGCATCTGTTGGAGTTGGATACTTTTTAATTACATTATACTTTTTATCATCCGGGAAGATGCCATGGTCTGTAAATTGATGCCCAAGGAATGTTACCTCGTGCATAAAGACTGAACATTACTAGTGAGAGTTTTGAACATGTGTTGATCGGAACAACCAATAATAACTAAATCATCCATGTAAAGAAATGCTTGCGGTGGTTCTAGACCAAGTTGCATCATTCTCATAAATGAGTTTGGGGCTACTTTTAGACCATAGGGCGATTGCGTGAAACGATATAAGCCAGTGCTCATAAAAAATGTTGTTATATTTCTAGATTTAATTTCTAGTTCTGTTTGGTGGAATCCAGACACCGTCCAGACACGAAAAATATTTCGCTTTTCCTCGTTGATCTAGTATTTCTTCTATTCTATGTAATGGATATTTATCTGATAGTAGGTTTTTATTTATTTGCCGATAATTCACTACTAGACGCCATTTTTTTCGAATTTGAGAGTGATTTCTTAGGAACTAAAAGAAGTGGGCTATTATATTCAGATATCTTTTATCAATTTTCTACCTGTCTTTATATTTCTGGGATTTCGGTTTCTGAATTTCTATAACTTTTTTATGTATACTGGGGTTTTGCCTGCTTACCTTAATTTTTGCTTATAAAAGTTATTACTTGAAATTGATTCTGATTCTAAACCAAATATGTCACTGTATTTGGAACATAATTCAGTAAGTTCTATTTTTACATGGTCTGTAAACTTTAATTTATTGAAGACTTTATTTGTTCTATTGATCTTGTTATTACTAAATGGTTTAATTTCGTAATTTTCTATTGATTTGAAATTAATGTTTGCATTTTTGATATTTATGTTTTCACTTGCTGTATTCAAAATACGAACTATTGCACTATTACTTGTTACGATGCTGTTAGATATTAATACCCCAGGATGAATTACCTGATTTATTATTAATACAGTATTTTCATTAGTCTGAAGTTTGATATTTCTCATTACTTCTGACATTGCTGATAATAATATTAAATTGTCAATATCATTGTGTAATAAGGGTACATGTATTTAGTGTTTAAGTGATTGCAGTTTTAGTATTAATTCATCATTATGATAATCTAATATGCAATTAAATTAAATTTTGAATGAAGTCAAGCTCCAGAATTCCGTTACATGGTACGGGGAATTCATTATGAACTATTTGGAAGTCGTGATTATGAAATAATCGAATAGTAAATCAATTGTAACTAGTTCAATTGATTGTATTGTTCCCTGACCAATTCCTGTTATATTTGTTTTGAAATCTTGATTAATTTCAGAACATTAGCTATTATCTTTTAGAATTGATATGTTAGCTCCAGTATTTACTAGTATTGTTAATGTTTTATTTCTTTTTTTTGGCAATGTCTTTTTATTATGCTGTTGAGACTTAGATTTACATTAAAAACTTTTATGTTTGGTAGCTCAAGGGGATTTGAGCGTTTTCCCAGTTACCTTGTGTAACTCGTACTTGATTCTTAGTTCTATTGCCTCTAATTGAGCCGCCTCTTTTCGGCTTTCCGCCTCTGGAGTTGATATTGTTATAATTATTATTATTGTACCGTTGGCCGCATGTGTTATAGTTACGGTCTATATACTTACCACGCTGTGAGCAATTTTGGTAATACATAATAGTATTAGTTTCTTCGGCTATATCATTAGATGTTTCAATGAATGCAGCTATTGCTTCGTCCATATTGTTGAATAGACCAGAACGCCTAACTGTCTTAACATCTTTATTTAGGAAAGTTTTCTTCATTCTTGATACAGCCTGTTTGGTACTTAATGACTTAGCTTGTTGTATGGTATATTCTTTTTCAATATATGCTCCTTCTAGAGACTTAGCTAATTTTTCTATTTCCTGAGTATAGACGTTAGGTGTCTTGTTTTTCTGCGAAAGATTCAATAATCTTGCAGATATATTGTCAATTGACTCACCCTTTACGTTATCTATGAGTAGGGTGATTGTTTGCTATCATTGCTTATTATATTTCTAGCTGGTCTGGTTTTGTTTTAATTAAAGACACAGTTAAGATTTCATGAGCGCCCTGTTTTGTTTTTATAATTTCCAATGCATCTATGAAACTACGTAGGTTTCCAGCTTTACCGCTGAAGAACGGTATAATCTTTGATGCACTGTTTGTAAATTCAATATTGGTTTGCTCCATGATTACTAATTTTTGTTCAACAACGCTGGAGATCGTGTAGGAATCTGACCAATAATTATTTTCTGCTATTTCGGGTAACTTTATTACCGCAAGTATAGTTCTAATAATCTTAATCTAATAATCTTCTAATATCTCTGATCTCATAATGCCATAGTTATTCTTAAATTATGTATCATTAAAATACAATTTTTTGTAATTTTACTTTTATTCTTTCATACTGAAATATGTATTAACAATTTTCTTATCACATTGTGTACAATTTGTTTTTATAACAATCGTTACTGATTTTTAATAAATAATTATTTTTATTTTTTCATTTAGATCTTATCTAGATCATTCGCCTTGCTTTAATATATCTTTTTCAAACACTTATTGTGTACTTTGTAAATTTTGAACAATAGATTGGCGGTCATTATTATGACTATTATGATCAATGACGTTGTTATAACAGTTTGATCATGATTCTCTAGTGCTACCTTATTGATAACATTGGCAGTGGAGTCCACTGTTTTTGTATCTATTAAACCCATTTTTTGGGGTGATATATTTATTATATATTTAGTATTCTTAAATGATTCGAAATTTTCAAAAGATTTGCTAATTTTATTGTTATTCATTCATGTATGTATAAATTTAAAAATTTAAATTGTGTTTGATATATAAGTTTAAATCTAAAAATTGTTTTACTTTAATTTTACTTTTGTTTACATATTTTGCTGCTTATGTTTGTGTATGGATTTCAGGCCACACTCTAATCGGGCAACTTTTATGTCGCTCAATTGTACATTAGTTTTTAAATTAATATTTTTGTATGCATCGCAGTGCAATTAAAAAAAAAAAAAGTTATGTTGTGCGCTCTTGATAGCGCTGTCGGCTCTCTTATCCGTGGTCTGACTTGATGCGCTAGACGGTGCCGGTGCTGGCTGCACAGGCTGCTTCTTCTATATTGTGACACCGGTGCTGGCTGCACAGGTGTACTCACAGTGAGGTGAGTTTAATGGTCCCTCGCAATCATTGGGGCAAGTCTTCTTCAGCTTCGGAATCTGCTTTGATTTGGGTGGAAATTGTATTAGTTTTTCCTTTAAAATATGTTTAATAACACGGTAGGTGGATGTGTGCGGTGTTTGACTTTTTCGAGTTGATAGTACATTTTTTATGTGTTCAACTTCGGCACGTAATTTGATCGAGTTGTCCCAACTTATAACATTTTTGCTGTGTAACAGCTTCAACATTTCTGCCTTTTTGGCCTTGAGTCTTTTTACCACGCCGCTTCGCTTTGCACTCAGCACACTCTACTCACTGGTTTTTTTTTTAATTTGTTGCTTCTGCTGTTGTTGTTATTATCGTTGTTACTGCCATTGCTGCTTTCGTTGTTGTTGTTCTTGTTACTGACGTTGCTGCCATTGTTGTTGTTTTTACTGCCGTTGCTGCTGTTGATATTGTTGTTATTCCAGCCGTTGCTGCCGTTGCTGCCGTTGCTGCCCTTGCTGCCGTTGCTGCCGTTGTTGTTCCTCCATGTCCATGTCTATTTTGAGTCCTCAGTGAGTGTGCTGCCTTTTGTATATGAGTCGGTTTTATATATATAAATAATATATGTATAGCTTATATATAAGCAGCGAAAACGTCGCTGGTGGGATAGAGCGTGTTGTGCACATATATGTCTTATACAAGCGGTCGCTGCATGGGGCACATGCTGACGCGGCTTGTCTGTAGTCGATAGACCGTGGCCGATCATATTTCGGGGTACTTAGACTGCACTTGAATATGACATATGTTTATGCAACAAAGACTAATTGTCGTTGCATTAATGTATGTATGTTTATTGGTATATATGAAGAATACAGGACATAGTGCTGAGCACAGTGAGCTCTCGATATGTGCATACCACTGCGCGATTTTTTCTGTTCAAGTGCAGCAACAGCAAAATCAATTCGTGCACTAGTGCCCAACACTAAACCAGACAACACCTTCCAAAATACATTTCGTATATTTGCCTATGCAGTAGACATCGATGAAATATATGCCCGCATAAAACAATAATAAAGTAAAATATTGCTGAAGCGTTTTTGCTTAAAATATATAAAAAAATAAAAATATATATATATTGGCATAAGCAAAACGGAACTTTTTTCGTAGTTGTGCACCGGGATCATGCCCTTGAACGACAAGTGAGGAAAGCCAAAAATCTTCGCACTATCCTATAAAGATAACGACTTCACTCCGCGCGAGTCCACGGGCGGTTATATGGCAGCTATATGATACAGTGGTCCGATCCTGATCGAATTGGGCCAACTGACGTAGAGGCTTCTAAGTCTGACATTTACCAAATTTGTTCGATTTGCATAAAAAACAACCAATTTTGAAGTGCTAAGAGTTAATTCCGAGTCGGTCGGTTATATGTCACGTATATAGTGATCCGATCCGGGTCGACTTTGGTCAGCTGACGTAGAGACATTTACCAAATTTGTTCGAATTAGATAAAAAACAACAAATTTTGCAGTACTAACACTTCATTCTAAATCAGTCGGTTATATGGGAGCCATATAATATAGTGGTCCGATTAATATCAACTTTGGTCAGCGGACGCAGAGCCTTCTAAATATGACTTTAACCAAATTTGTTCGATTTGAATAAAACAAGAAAACAAGAAAAAACAAAGAAAAAAGAAACAAGAAAGAAAGGCTAGCTTCGTCTTGCCGAAGTTTATAAACCATTCCCATTGTAAATATATAACCGATCTAGATCAAATCTGGTCGACGGTCTTGGGGCTACAGTGGATACAAGGGATATAAGACGATTTTATTTTAATTTGGGTAAAACACAGGAAAGTTATTCTACTCAGTGTTCATCGGTTATATGGTAACTCTACGATTTAGTTGTCCGAACTTGACCAGATCATTTCAGCGGACGTTTGGCCTTCTCAAATGGATACAAAGCGAATTTATTTTGATTTTAATGAAAAACAGAAAAGTTATGCTAATAGGTAATCATTCCCGTTCTTTTGCATTTGGCTTCCCGTTTATTAGGTGTAGGGTATGTACTTAATACAGTGTCCGCCTTGCTGTATAGGTTGAGAACTTTCTAACGGACGAGGAGAATTCAACAAGATAAGCGGGGCGTCCTGCTTACAGGGCTTGTTGAAACTGAAGTTTACTTTGGTGCTTTCTTTTTACTCTTGCCAAGCAAAGACGCCATATATTTTTGTACATTTTTGACGGCATATGGATGAGTGCATTGACATAGTAATTATTCTTGCTTAATCAAATCACTTAGTTAAAATCAATTGTGTTTGTGAATTTTTTGGCGGAGTGAGTGCAAGGAAGTGCTTTGGCATAGTTAGATACATTAATGTGTTGAGTTAACAATTTAATTCTAATTCTAATTAAATTCAGGTTGGAGATGCTCGAAAATTATATGTCGAAATTAATGCATGTTCAGGCGGAAATGGCTTCATTAAATCGGTCTAACGATTTAAGTGCAGCTGTCGAGCATCAATGTATTAGCACAAAAGCTTAATATTTTTCTGCAACTAAAGAAAACAATAGTCAAATGAAAGTGTTCATTCCGGAACAATTGGTTATATGGTAGGTATATGATATAGCTGTCCGATCTTGATTAGATCAGGCCAGTAGACGTTTGGCCTCCTCAAAGGGATACAAACCGAATTTAATTTGATTTGGATGAAAAATATAAGCTTTTGCTACTAACTTTTGCATTCCGGAACAATCGGTTATATGGGAGCTTTATGATGTAGTTGTCCGATCTGGATAAAACTCGAACTGCTGACAAAATAAGAATCTGGTAAATATTTTAGCTTTGTAGCTTTTAAGACTTCTGAGGTCTTTGTGTTTAAACAGACGGTTGGACATGGTTATATTGATTTGCCTTGTCATGATGATCAAGAATATATATACTTTTTATGGTCGGAAACGATTTCTTCTATGCGTTGCAAACTTCCTGACAAAATTAGTATACAATTTTGTGAATTTAAGAGTTCAATCCCAATCAGTCGGTTATTTAGCAGCTATATGATATAGGAGCCCGATTCGAATTAACTTTGGTCAGCTGACGCAGAGGCGTCTAAATCTGACATTTACCAAATATGTTTGATTTCGATAAAAAGCAACAAATTTTACTTTGCTAATAGTTCATTAAGAGTCGGTCGGTTATATGGCAGCTATATGATATAGTATTGCGATCTGGATCAATTCTGGTCAGCTGACTTAGAGGAGAGCGAGCTTTGCATTGAGAGAGCAGAACAGTTATAGGAGTTTACCTGCAATATTGCGCAGCCACAGCCTCCTACCTCTCCCTCCAACACTAATGCGACCTCTACTGATAATGCTGAAGCTGTGGCTAATACTATTCGCGATTAGCTACTGCTTCATTCGTAAAGAAACACTTACTCTTAAGTCTAAATATAGAGTTCTCTTTATTTATGTTTGTATTTTTCCATATGTATTGTTTTTATATTCTTATATGCTAAGCATGCGCATCTAATATTATTTGTGAGGCTTGCAGGTAATACAGAATTCAATGCAGATACAGAATACAATACAGAATTCAAACGCGAGCAGCATCGTCAGAATTCTGAGCAAAAAAAGAGAGCTTAAGGATTGATGAGCTTAGGTACACTTTTGGCAAGTCTGAAGTTTATGTATTTCTGACAAGTGGCTTGTAACTGATTTATGTGATTTGTCTATTGAATGTGAAGGCTATGCTGTGCATCGTGCTGACCGTGTGGGGTACGCTGGTGTTCTTGCCATTTATGTAAATAAAAGACTGAATAGCAAAGCAATAAGTAAACATTCTCAAGACAATACAATATAATATTTATGTATAGAAGTCTCGTACAGGACATCTCTATCAAAAGTACTGATAGGATTTATCTATAGGTCAAATCGTAATATTGAATATAGTCAATTAATGGAAAAGTATCTGAAATTTCACTAACTTACGCTGATGTAATATTGATATATTCTGAACAATACACATCCCACTCGTTTCACGAATAGCGGCAACACACTCTTAGAGGTATTCTTTGTAAGTGATTCTTCTAATATTCTCTTATATGACTAGCTCTCAGTACCTGCGTTCTGCAAAAATGATTTAATCTTTCTGACGCATGATGCAATACTTGACCATAGAGGAGTGACGATAACATATATTAATTTTAAGGATATCTACCTTGACGAATTGCAAGAGGAATTTAACCTCTATGATTGGACATATAATAAATATGTCAAATTAAAACTAAGATGATTAATCCGTCACAACCACCGTGGCTTAATAATGAAATTAAAGGAAATATTCAACTCCGGGACATTGCATACTTCCTTTGGAAGCGCTACAAAACGCACATCCATTGGGAGAGCTTCAAGAGGTCTAGGAGTACTGTGAGGAAGCTAATCATCTCATCCAAGTGCAATTTCTAGACAAAGTTACAATAATGAACAGGCAAACCTGGAACGAGCTTAGAAATCTAGGTATAGGCAAATTAAATCTCAACATAAGATATTGACGTGCATAAGTTAAATATTGAATTTCTTCACACTGAAGTACCTGAAGCTACTCGGAACACGTATCTGAAAGCAGAACCCTTATGTGATAATAGCTTTAACTTTGTATGTGTTATTCCCAGTGATGTCTTAGCGTCTATGTTACATGTGAAGTCAAATGCTGAAGGCGTTGATAAGTTAAACCCAAAATTTCTCAAAATTCTCTTGCTGTCCTTACTTGGACGTCTTTACTACATCTACCTTCACTAGAATTTTTAAATATGCAAACATTTTGCCCATTCTAAAGTCAAATGGTGACTACAGGCTCATATATATTTTCCCGTTTTAGCTAAGGTATTTAAGAATTTGATGTCTGAACCAATTAAGCAATTTCTTGATACCAGCAATCTCTTTAGTCAGTGGCAGTTCGGTTTTAGAAAGAACAGAAGCAGCAGCACTGCAATCTTTAAAATTAGTGAAGATACTCGCAATCAGAAGGACGACAGTAAAGTGATATTTGTAACTCTCCTTGACCGCACTAAAGCTATTGACACCGTGTACCATAATATCCTATGCATAACACTAAAACAGCTATATAACTTTTCAAATACTGCTTTTATATTAACTAAATCGTATTTAAATCATAGAATGCAGACGGTTGTGCTTGGGTAGAATGATCCAAAGGATCACGCATGGTGTGTAACCATTAGTAAGAGAAAGTAGCAGTTAAGTACATGTGTTATAGCTCTAAGATATTTATAAGATATGTAATGTTAAATGTAAGGCCCTTTCCTTTTTGTTTTATGCCTTTTTCTTGTTTTTTTTGTAACTAGTACATTAATTCATGTTTTCTTAAACTTGTAGTACTAATATAAAAAAGTACTAATATGAAATAAATAAAAAAACAAGAAAGGAAAGCTAGATTCGGCTAGCCGAAGCTCATATAAAAATTACATTCTATTAATATAACGGATCTAGATCAAATCTGGATAGAGTGGATACAAGGGATACAAAACGAATTTGTTTTAAATTGGGTGTAAAAACAGAAAAGCTAGGCTCCTAAGTGTTCATTGCGGAACAATCGGTTATATGGGAGCTATATGATATAGTTGCAAGATTTTGAACAAAACAGGAGAGCGGATGTGGGGTCTCAAACGGGAACACACCGAATTTGGTTTGGTTTGGATGAAAATAGAAAAGTTATGTAACTAAGTTGTTCAGTACGGAACCGTTCTCTGATCTTGATCAGATCAGGTCAGCAAACTTGGAGTCTCTCTTTAAATGTATACAAAGTGAATTTGGTTTGATTTCGGTGTAAAACAGAAAAGTTATGCTTCCAAGTGTTGATTCCGGAACAATCGGCTATATCGGAGCTATATGATATAGTTGTCCGATCTGGGAAAATGCGAATTTACCCAGCGTGCAGATATAAGAAGCATCTGGTAATAATGTTAGCTATGTAGCTTGCAAGACTTCTGAGATCCTTGAGTTGAAACAGACGGACGGACAGACAGACGAACATGATTCTATCGATTCCCTTTGTCATGCTGATCAAGAATATATATACTTTATATGGTCGTTTCCTTCTATGCGTTGCAAGCTTCCTGACAAAATTAGTATACCATTTTGTGAATGGTAAAAAAACAGTTTTTCAGTACTAAGAGTTCATTCCGAGTCGGTCGGCTATATGGCAGTTATAAGATATAGTGGTCAGTCGCAAATCTGCTTTCATAGAAATAGGTTGTGTCGCGCTTACAATAAATTGTTTTTTCTATTCTGCTATAAGCAATTATTCGCTTGTGTACTAAAAATAGCTACAAATACTTCCCTTTGCCTTCGCTCTGTCTTTGCTCTGTTGCTTTGACATTTAATTTCACATTTAATTTGTCAAATAATTCTTGATGCTCAATGGCAAATTTGACATAAACAAATTTTGTAAAAATGGACGGAGTCTCATCTATTCATCCTCAGCTTAGTGGTAAGCTGTCTCCGTATGAAAAAATGGTACATCTGCAGAGTTGCGTGCCAGACTAGCCAAAGATCTGCAAAAATCAATTAGAACCTTCAACTACAATAGTAACGTGATCGCAACGTCTACAAGCGCTATTACTTCGAGCACATTAACTTTTCTAATGGAAGCTGCCAACACCACAAGTGGCAGCATATGTTCCTTACAAAACACCGCTGAAGTTTTTGGCTTTAACTTAGCCAAAAAATTATCCCAAGAAAAATATTGCACGTTTCAGATGCCGATGGTCACTTTTCGTTAAAAGCAAAAGAGAACTGCTAAAGTCTCAAAAGTAATCCACAAAAATACACACGGAGTTACTTACAAAAATCACCCAAACAAGGGCCGCCTCTTCTGTAGCACTTCACAATAATCGCTACACAGCGCTATCTGAAGAAGCTGATTCTGTAATGGAATTGGACGAAGATGATCAACATGAGCAAGTAGAAGCCAGCAAACAAAATGCAGCGTCAATGAGCAGCAGAAAAGCATAATGCCTAGTCTCCAGCTATCTGCGAGCAGCAAGTAAACAAAATGGGCAAACTCGAAGAGTTCTGTAATGTCAGCAGACGAGTATGACATTCGTACATCGAGATTTGGAGTCTCGCGTATATAAGTTAACAAGGGTTAACGAAATAAGTCACTCGATGGAGCGAGCTCGTATCGTAAAATAAGCAGTTTCGTCTTCCGAGAGATGCCGATCGCACTTTTGCGGGGTAGCGACGGGCGTCGTTGCCGACAGCGGAGAGCTTATCTTTAGGAAGTTTAAGTTTAGTCTTTAGTGGTTCGTCGAAAGGCAGAGATGTCTAATGTTCTGTCCTGACGACATTAATTGCTCAGTATTCACTTACATGTAATAAATGATTAATATCATAACTACACAACTTATTAAATCATTACTTATATACAAAAGATTCTAAAGTTTTTCGAGCAGTTGTTGATTTACTGACCAAGCAAAATTGTGAATTTTGGCACCATCAGTTAAGAAAGGATACTCCGTTCAGATTAGGTATACGAGATATTCATCCAAATGTACCAAAAACAATGAATTGAGCGTACGTTTATTGATAAGGGCTATACAGTCATGAACATATATTGCCCCAGAAAACCAGACTGGCGTAATATTGAATTCAATGAAAATGACGATAAAGAAATAAATAATATAAAAACCAGACAAAACATGTTTTACGTAAGCCTAAAGAAGACACCAAATGTCGTAGAAATTACTCAAATTGGTAGGCACAGAGTAACTGTGATGAAGACAAAGCTAAGGAAAGCAACTGTGGCGAAGGTCACATATCCAGTTATAAGAATTCTTAGTCAGAGCTGAGGTGAGCAAGAAGCTGAAACCAGCTCCAAGACTACCGGAAAATGAATTGTCAACCAGCACCAAAATTAAAAATTATCCAGTCAAAGCACAAGTAATTTCAAATTCTAATGTTAGGAGTGGCTTTTCCTATGCATACAACATTAACGTGAACACAATGCAGGATACCTTCCGGTTGTTCGATGGTGCGGAAGATCAACATTTCAGTACAAATTTAAAATAAAAAAAGCTGCAAATGACTTAAATAGCAGAATAGACCAAATGTTTAAATTTATACAGGATACAATGGAGGCAAACAAAGCCTTTCACGACCTTGTGCAGAAGCTTGTTTCAAAATAATTAACCCACAATTACAAATCGGTTTATGGAATGATGATTATGAACGAGGGCTAGTCAAAAACATTAAAGAGTTTGGACTTTTCCTTAGTGCAAATGCAATTGATGTAATGTTGATAACTGATACACATATGCGTCCTGGATTGAGAGCATACTTACCAGGATACGACGCTAATCATCCCAGTGATACCTCGAAAGTTGGATCTGCTGCTTTTATACGATCATCTATTGCTCATGCTCAGAATGAACCTATGTCAAGACAGAATATACAGGTTGCCGGCGTGAGTGTGCCGACTAATGTGTGATGCATAAAAATTTGATCTATATATCTACCTCCAAACCAACCTTGTTGTAAAGCTGACTCTGAAGAATTATTTCTAAGCTTGGGCAACAGATTCATCGCAGGCGGCAATTTCAACGCAAAGCATTCATGGTGGGGTAACATAAGATCATGCTCTCGAGAAAAGCGATTGCAAGAGGCCATCGTCAGCAGCACATGTGAAACCCTGCTAATGGCGAGCCAACGTTTTTCTCATACAAAACTCGGCTGACACCCTCAGCTCTTGAAATTTTTAGTGTCAATGGGATCGCGTTAAATCAGTTTTCAGTTGAAATTAATCCACAATTTAAAGCCAAGAAGCAACCTTAAGACGGAAATAAGCTGCCCAGATGACATAGAAGATGCAATCTCATTTTTATGAGAAACATATTACTGGCTGCATCTTATGCTACTTCGGTAAATCAATGCTCACCAAGTCAACGTCGACAAGCTGGTTTTCCTCCAAATGCCGATGCCCTCTTACGACTGAAAAGAAGAGTGAGAAAAGAATATGCAAGAACGGGTGATATCCACATTCATCAAATATAATTAAGATTATCAAACCGTTTGCAAAAGGTTCCTGCAAATGTCAAGCAAAGAAAAATTGATGACATTCTAGAGAGTGCTGGACCGGATGCATCCATCAACTATACTCTCTGGAAGCTAACAAACCGTTTTAAAAGACTAGTCTTTTCGAAAACTCCAATTAAAGACCCAGCAGGCGGTTGGTGTTACTCCAGTCAGCAGAAGTCCGAAGTCTTTGCAGACAACTTACAGGAAAGATTTCAATATTTTAGTCTATCATCTGCGGTTATGCGAAGGGCTGTTGAGCTACGATTGGATATGCCGTTTCAAATGTCCTTGCCAGCAAGAGGTGGTGCAGCAAATCAAGAAGCTGAAGGCAAAAAAATCTCCTAGTGAGGTTCTTCTGGATAACAGGAGCTTAAAACTTCTACCCAAAAAAGCCTTGCTGTTTATAGTTCTGCTGTTCAATAGCATACTTAGGATAGGTCACTTCCCAACCAACTGGAAAACCGCACTGATCACCATGGCACCAAAACCAGAGCACCCAATCTGCGCAGGCGTCCCTCAAGGCAGTGTTCTTGGTGTTCTTTACACCCTATTTACAGACGATATGCCTACCTCAAGCGTTATAACTAGATTAGACGAGGACGATTTGCTGATAGCAACCTACGCGGATGAGACCGCCGCGTTGACCAGAAGTCCAAGCATTATTATAGCTACGGAAGCCTTGTGGCAATACGTGTGCAGCTTTGAGGACTGGGCTGTGAAATGGAATATAGGCGTCAACAGCAAATGCGCAAATGTTACTTTTACTACAAGGACATTGTCGTGCAGTGGCATTACGATGCTGGGCTCCACCCTTACGCACAAGAGCTCTCACAAATATTTAGGTGTCATACTGGACAGGGAACTAAATTTTCGAGCCCATACAACAATGTTTCGGAAATCGGTAATGGCAAAGGCCAAATTGAACCAAAAAACAACAAATTTTGTTGTACTAAGAGTTCATTCCGAGTCGGCAGCTATAAGATATAGTGGTCCGTTTGGTCAGCTGACGTTTAGGCTTCTAAATCTGAATTTTACCAAATTCGTTCGATTTGGATGAAAAACAAAAAAACACTTTTGGAGTCATTCGGAGTCGGTCGGTTATTTGGCAGCTATATGATATAGTGGTCCGCTTTATATCAAATTTGGGCAACTTACGTAGAGGCTTCTAAGTCTGACACTTATCAAATTGTTGCTCAATTTGGATTATAAGTACATAACCGATCTGGATCAAATCAGGTGGGCGTGGGGCTACAGTAGTTACAAGGGATACAAGACGATTTTTTTTTAAATTTGGATGAAAAACAAAAAAGTTATGCTCCTAAGTGTTCATTCCGGAACAACCGGTTATATGGGAGCTATATTATATAGTTGTCCGATCTGGATAAAATTTGACCTTAACCAACGTGCAAACAAGAGAAGCATCTGGTGAAAATTTGAAATCTGTAACCCGTTGGTCTAACGGTGGTTACTGGGTAGTAGTCGGTAATTAGTTATTGCCGCTTCTTATGAAGGTAAGGGTGGAAGGCTTGACTTCGCTCAGCAATGTGTTATGAGTGATAACAAAAGGTATTTATGGCAGCGTGCCGGAGCAATGTAAATTTATTCTTATTACAAGAAGTGTCATATACGAGCTGATTTCATATTCAGATAAGAATGAACTTAAAGCTAAAGCGAAAGCATCAACTACAATAACGCAGCTGGCGGGCCAGGTCAGCATAAAGAAAAAAAATAGAATTATAACTAAAGGGAAAGGGCATACAACTCCAAGGCCGCAGCCGGCGAGCTGGCTTAGCATAATGATAGCGTTCCACTTGCACCGATCTAGATAAATCTGGTCGGCAGGCGTGGATAAGAGTAGATAAGGTGCCTCTTCAAATGGATACAAGCCGAAATTTAATTGATTTGGATGAAAAACAGAAAAGTTATGCTATTAAGAGTTCATTCCGGAACAATCTTTTATATGGTAGCTATATGATATAGTTGTCCAATCTTTATCAGATCAGGAACGTGAACGTTGGGTCCCCTGAAATGGATACAAGCCGAATTTGGTTTGATTTGCATGAACCATCTGGGAAAAATTCCAGCTTTGTAGCTTGTAAGACGTTTATCAATTTTTTTTCAATTCGAAAAAAAACAACATATTTTGATGTCATGAAAGTTCAATCCGAAAAGGTCTGTTATATGGGAGATATATCAGATAGGGCTTCGATCCGAATCAACTTTGATCAGCTTGCGTAGAGCGTTCTAAGTCTGACATTTATCAAATTTCTTTGATTTGGATACAAAAAAAAAAAACAATTTTTCTGTACTAAGAGTTCATTTCGAGTCATTCGGTTATATGGCAGCTATATGATATAGTGCTCCGATCCGGATCAACTTTGGTCAGCTGACGTTGAGGCTTCCAAATCTGACATTTACCAATTTTGTTCGATATGGATAAAAGACAACCCATTTTGCTGTATTATGCATTCAATACGAGTCAGTCGGCTGTATATGAGGTATATGATATAATGATCCGATTAATATAAATTTTGGTCAGCTGATGTAGAAGCTTCTAAATCTGACATTTACCAAATTTGTTCGATTTGTATAAAAAACAATAAAGGAAAGCTAGCTTTGGCTTGCCCAAGTTTAAATACCATTTACATTTTAAACATATAACCGAACTAGATCAAATCTGGATGGAGTGAATACAAGGGATATGATTTTTTTTTTTAAATTTTGAAGAAAAACAGAAAAGTTATGCTCCTAATCAGACCACACCAGCAACCGTGAGGACTCCCCAAATGGATACAAACCAAATTTGGTTTGATTTGGATGAGAAACAGAAAAGTTATGATATAGGGTTATGTTATATGCTATATATGGGAGCTATACGATACAGTTGTATAGTATAGTATAGTGATATAGTTGTCCGATCTTGATCAGGTCAGGCCAGTGGACGTGGGGCTTATTCAAACTGTTACAAGCCGATTTTTTTTTTTAATTTGGAAGAAAAACAGAAAAGTAATGTTACTAAGTCTTCACTCAGCAATAATCGGTTATATGGTAGCTATATGATATAGTTGTCCGATCTGGTTAAAATTTTTACCAGCCTGCAGACATACAAATTTCAGCTTTGTAGCTTTTAAGACGGACAGAGGGATAGTCGGACAGACTGACATGGTTATATCGATAACCCTTGTCATGCTGACTAAGAATATATATACTTAATATAGTCGGAAACGCTTCCTTCTATGCGTGGCAAGCTTCCTGACAAAATTAATATACCATTTTGTAAATGGTATAACCACCAATTTTGCTTTACTCTCATTCCGAAACGGTTGCTTAAATTGGAGCTAGATGATATAGTGGTCCGATCAGGATCAACTTTGTTCACCTAACGTAGAGACTTCTAAGAATGGCATTAATCAAATGTGGTTCAGTTTGGGAATCTGAAGGGATATATATAAATTTGGAAAAACGGGCAATATTAAAAATTTTTCATAACTTTGCACCTATTAGACCGATTGTAATTTAATTTTTACAGAACAGTAAGATCGACCACGAGAATGTCAAGGGCTATATATTAATTTGGAAAAATGGGCGATATTGAAAATTATTCATATTTGTGCATCCGTTAAACCGATTGCAATGAAATTTGAACAGTATAATAATATTAACCACGGGAATGTGAAGAGCTAAATATTGTTTAGGACAAATTGGGGTGACCGTGTCTCATATATAACCAGTATTACAAATATCATAACTTTGTAAATATTGGGCCGATTGCAATAAAAGTTGTACAGTATAGTAATATAGACCAGGGGAATTTCAGCGGATATATTTTAATTTGGAAAAATGTTGGATATTGAAAATTCGCCATATCTGTGCACAAATGGGAAGATTGCAATGAAATTTGTACAGTATATTAATATCAACAACGGGAATGTAAAGAGCTATATATTGCTTAGGAAAAATTAGCGTGGACGCACTCCCTTATATACTCGATATTGAAAATTTGTCATAACTTTGCAGCTATTGAACCTATTGTACAGCATAGTAGAATCGAAAAGGGGAATGTGTAGAGCTACACATCGTTTTATTAAAATTGGCTTTACACAGCCCCCTCATCTACGCGATAATAAAAAGTTGTGCCTTTGCGCCTATTGGACTGAATGCAATTAAATTTTTAGAGTATAATAACATCCACCACAGGAATTTCAAGGGCTATATATTGTTAAGAAAAATTTCGTGTCCACTCCCCATATACAAGCGGTATTGAAAATTCGTCAAAACTCTGCACCTATTGGACCGATTGCAATGAAATTTGTAATAATATCGACCACAGGAATGATAAGGGCTATCTATCGTTCAGGAACATTTTTCGTAGCAACGCCCCCTTATATAAGCGGTATTGAGAATTTGTTATAGTTTTGCAAATATTGAACCTATTGCAATGAACGTTGTATAGTATAGTAATATATACCAGGGAATCTCAAGGGTTGTATATCAATTTGGAAAAATGTTCGATATTGAAAATATCTGCGCACCCATAGACCGATTGCAATTAAATGTGTACAGTATATTAAATTCAACCACGGGAATGGGAAGAGCTTAAAATTTTTTTATTAAAAATTGGCGTGGCAGTGCCCTCTTATATAAGCGGTATTGAAAATAACATAACTTTGTATCTATTGAACCTATTGCAATGAACGTTGTACAGTATAGTAATATAGACCAGGGGAATCTCAAGGGCTTTATATCTATTTGGAAAAATGTTCGATATTGAAAATTCGTCATATCTCTGCATCCATAGACCGATTGCAATGAAATTTGTACAGTATAGTAATATTAAAAATTGGAATGTCAAATGTATACACTGATTTTGAAAAATTTGTGCACCCTTTAGACCGATTGCAATGAAATATGTACAGTACAACCACGGGAATGTTCGGGACGTTCGGGTCATTGACGTTTAATGCGCTGAGCGTTCAAGTGAACCCACGATACCAAGCAATGGGTCTACTTACGCGCGAGTCCCAGGCTAGAAGCTCCCACCTCCCGCCCAACCGGCCGAGGTGCGCAGCCGCATAACAAGCGACACGAATCACGAAGACGAAAAAATGATTTTCAATGAAAGGAAAGACTACAAGCCGTAAACATACATTATCTAAAAGCTAGATGCGGTAGTATAGATGTTTTATTTGAGTTAAGGGAATTATCAATAGAGATAACGTTAAAGAGAATAAAGTAGTTACTACAAAGGACACGATAAGGTTTATGTAGGAGGTAGTTTAAATTACAGTGCTGAAGATAGATGGAACATAATTTCTAGTAGTTGTACGAGGACCACAGAAACTAATTCGGCTTATTAAAGACGGCGAGTCAATATCACCATTAATCAGCTTATGTATAAAGATAACATTAAGCACAATTCTACGACTTTCAAGAGATGGAAGGTTTATTAGCAGGAGCCTACTTGACTATGAAAGCAGGTGGGTTATTGGGGTCCCAATCCAACCTACGGAGAGCAAACAGTAAACATTTTTTCGAACAGACTCAATGCGGTCCTGGTGATTCCTGTATTGTGGACACCAAACACACGATGTGCGTACCTCAGAAAAGGTCCGACTAGAGAAGTATACAGTATTTTAGTTGTATAAGGATCATCAAATTCCTTCGACCTACGATTGATAAAACCCAGAGCACCCACAGCCTTATTGAAGGTAATTTAAATGTGTTAATCGAATTTTAATTTAGGGTCTAAAAGAACACCCAAGTCATCAACTGAGTCGATCCGATCAAGGGGTACGACGTCTGAAGCAATGTACTACGATAAAGCTACTTTGTATTTGGAACAATTGAGATTTAGTAAGCTGACCTGACACCACGTTTGGAAAGAATCAAGGTCATCTTGCATCAACGCCAAGGGAAACCTCTGGCCACCGATGGACTCCACTGGACCTACTGCGATGAAGTCGTCTAACAACGAGGAAGGGGTCGCAGCCGCGGTGGACGAGCAGCGGGCTTTTAGAAGAAGCACAACGCTGTTGCGTTCACCAATGCTCACGGCTTCTGCAGCAGCTCTTGCGCCCCTCACGGCGCCTCTAGGAGCATGCAAGAGCACCAACGTGGTGGACGACACCCCGAAACGTGGTAGGGAAACGGCAAGCCCTACAATCGCAGGGGATTCGCTAGCAGCGAAGAAGCCGAAGCTTCAAAGGAGCAACAGAGCCCTGGCGGTTGAGCTAGGTGAGATCCTCGACGAGATCATCCACATCACTGTGGAGAAAAAAGTGCGCCATATTAACCAGGCCATGAGTAGCAAGATAGCTAGAATGAAAGAGGTACAAATGGCATGAAGCGCGGGACTAGGAAGCCATTCTACGCCAGCAGGAGGGCTGGAAGTACCAACTCCACAGAGGCTTGACTGCGAGACGCAAACCTCGCCGAATGTAGTAGATAACTACACTAGCTCCTCGGGAGGCGCTTGGAAGCTGGTGCAGTCACAGAAGGCTTCTGCAGCCACACGTAACAGAGCGGAGCCACCCAAGCCAGCAGGAAAACAGCAGCGGGACCAGCACGCTTCAAATAAGGATACCATTAGGATCATCAAAAAGAGCCAGCAGAAAAGGTAAGCCACCAGTAAGCCGGACGCACTAATCATAAGCGCAAATGGGAAGGCAACCTATAGCGATATCCTCGCCATGGTCACCCGCCGCCAGGATGACCAACTAAAGAGCGTCGGCGAGAACGTTGCCAAAGTCTGCCGAACTGCCAAAGGGGATCTTCTGCTGGAGCTCAATGGCTCCGGCCTTGACTGCACCCAGAAGCTCAAAAAGGACATTTCGGACGTCCTTGGAGATAGCGCTGGTATAAGATCAGTCACACAGGAGGCCCTCTTTTTAATAAGAGATCTGGACGAGCTGGTAAGCAAGGAGGATGTAGCAGCGGAAATAACTGCGCAAGCGCAACTCGCACCGGACACATGTACCGTTAAGAGCATGCGAAACGCATACGCTGGGAGCCAGGTGGCCATCATCTCAGTCCCGTCAATCTTCGCAAAGAAGGTACTCGAACTGGGTAAAGTGCGGATCGGGTGGACTCGTTGCCGTATAAAACCCATAGAGGCACGGGTTAGATGCTTCAAATGTCTGGAGTTCGGTCACATCTCCAGCAGTTGTAGAAGCACCACCGATAGGAGCAACTGCTGCATCAGATGCGGCGTAGAAGGACACAAAGCCGCTGCGTGCACGAACGCTGCAAAATGCTTTCTGTGCAGTAGCGCCGGCAACCAGAATGCAGCGCACCACCAGGCAGGCAGCCAAGCATGCCCGTTGGCGCCCAAAAGGACAGGAGGTACCGGAACGTCCAAAAGATGGAAGTAATTCAGCTCAACCTGAACCATTGCATGGCAGCTCTGGCTCTGCTGTCACAAACAGTGCGCGAACTACAGGCAGACCTGGCAGTTCTTAGCGAGCCCTACAAGATCCTCCCCAGCGCAAGCTGTGCATTAGACACTTCAGGGAAGGCGGCTATCTGGTGGTGCGGAGTACCAGCAGCCATCTTCACGAACGTCTACCAGTCAGATGGCTTTGTCCGTGCGAGGGTAAAGAACCTGTGGGTATATAGCGTATACCTCGCGCCCAGCCTGACCCTCAACGAGTTCGTCAACTCACTCGACGCGTTGGTGGCCGATGCACGAGGCCGTCACCCAATGGTGATCGCCGGTGATTTCAACGCATGGGCAGTCGAGTGGGGCAGCACGACCACGAACGCGAGAGGCCGGAGCCTACTCGAGGCATTTTCAGTGCTGGACGTGGCTCTCCTAAACCAAGGCAACCAGCACACGTTTAGTCGAGCTGGAACTGGATCAGTAGTTGACCTGACTTTCGTCAGTGGGCCGACTGCACAAACAGCAAACTGGAGGATAAGCAGCGCATACACAGCGAGTGACCACGTAGCTATTCTCTACACAGTTGGCGGACGCACGGCTAGGCGGCAACCCACTGTTTCCCACTGGAAGAGCTATCGAGTAGAGACCTTGAATACTCAAGTCTTCGCGGATAGGCTGCAGCACCTAGCTCTAGGGGCTAACGCTGAGTGTATGGCTTCTCGGCTCATGTCACACATAGCAAGTGCATGCGACGCTAGTATGGCAACCAGAAGGGCGTATAGGCACCACCACGAGCCAGTCTATTGGTGGAATGAGCGCATTGCGAGCATGCGCACTGCCTGCATCCAATCTAGACGCCGCTACCAGCGCTCCCGCGGTGCATCTACCTTGGAGGATCACCAAGCCAACTACCGGAGGCACAGGAAAGCACTCAAAGTAGCCATCCGCGAGAGCAAGCGCAACTGCTTCCTGCAACTATGTGACTCAGCCGAGCAAGACCCCTGGGGAAACGCGTATAAGATCGTGGTTAAAAGACTTAACTCCAATCGGCAGCCAGCCCCAGCAGATCCTCCCGCGCTCAAAACCATCGTCGAGCACCTCTTCCCCCACAGGAAGGAAGAACTCAGGGATCAACCCGGACCACCGCCCGCCCATCCTCCTCATGGACCGTTCACCGAGGTATCTCTGGAGGAAATCGCGACGGCCGCCCAAAACCTGAAGCAGAGCAAGGCACCTGGGCCAGACGGTATCCCGAACCGAGCCCTCAAGCTAGCTCTCGCACTGCGTCCCGAGTCCTTTGTGACTCTTTACAACCAGTGTCTACGTGAAGGCATATTCCCTGAAAGATGGAAACTGCAGAAGCTGGTCCTCATTCCTAAAGCAGGCAAACCGGCCAACGAGCCCTCGTCGTACAGGCCAATCTGCCTTTCGGACTCGGCAGGGAAGATATTTGAGAAGCTAATCTGCACGCGCCTCGAGCAAGCCATTCATATAGGAGGTGACCTCTCAACGCAGCAGTACGGATTCCGGAAGGCGAAATCGACTTTGGATGCGATAAGCAAGGTGGTTGACATAGCGTCTGGTGCCATTGCCGGTGCTAGATGGAAGGGCGGCGCCATAAAATACTGCCTTGTCACCACGCTGGACATAAAGAACGCATTCAACTCGGCGAGGTGGAGCTGCATTCTTGACGCCTTATCTGGCTTCGGAGTTCCTGCGAACCTGGTCCACATGATTCGCAGCTACTTTAGGAACCGCGTGCTCTGGTACGACACTATCGACGGTACCAGGTCGCACCAAGTCTCCTGCGGTGTTCCTCAAGGTTCAGTTCTAGGACCGTTACTGTGGAACGTGATGTACGACGGGATCTTCCGGCTGACCTTACCAGAGGGTGCCCAGCTAATTGGTTTCGCTGACGACGTGGCGGTGGTGAGCGTGGGCAAAGAGCTACACCAAACGGAGGATATGTGCAATCAATCCATCGAACTGATAGCACAATGGCTCACCTCCGTTGGCCTCGAGCTTGCTCCCCAGAAAACCGAGGCTGTCCTAATAAGTAGCCGGAAGAAAGTGGAGATAGCCCACGTTAGTGTGGCAGGCACAATTGTCCAGTCCAAAAGGGCAATCAAGTACCTTGGCGTGATGCTCGATACAAGGCTGAGCTTCCGAGAGCACCTGGAATATGTCGGAGAAAAAGCAGCAGCAACGAGCCGAGCGCTCTCACGGGTAATGCTCAACACGAAAGGCCCAAAACAATGGAGGAGGATCCTACTGTCAAGCGTGACAAGAGCAACTATGCTATATGCGGCTCCAGTCTGGCTTAATGCGCTCCAGTCGAACAGTTATAGTCGTGGCATCTTGGCAACACACCGTCTGGGATCCATTCGGATCTGCAGCGCCTTCAGGACCGTATCGGACGACGCAGCCCATGTCATAGCTGGCGTTGCGCCAATAGAGGAGATAGCGGCCGAACGAACCGCTATACATCGGAAACCACACGGGGGCGACGCTCAGCCGTCACTTAAAAAGGAGATACGAGAGGCAGCGGGAAGGCAGACACTGCAGAGATGGCAGGAACGGTGGGATAGGTCTACCAAGGGCCGGTGGACACACCGCCTTATCCCCAATCTCCAAGCCTGGACTGGTAGAAAGCACGGCCAGGTAAACTACTACCTGACTCAGCTCCTTAGTGGGCATGGCTGCTTCCGCAGCTATCTGCACCGTTTCGGACATGAGCTGTACATTCCGTACATGGTGTGGCCGAGGAGTGGTCGAAGATGCCGAACACGTTATGTTCAAGTGCCTAAAATTTTCGCCCCAGCGACGAAAACTGGAACTGGAATTGGGATCCGAGATCTCGGTGGCGAAGTTTATCGCATCTATGCTGAAGAGCGCGGAGAACTGGCAGGCCGCCAGTAACTTTGCCATGGACGTAATGGTCGCCCTGCGGAGAGCTGAGCGCATGCGGCGCTCTATGGACTAGGCGGCGCCGAAAATTCTGCGAAGCAATGCTTCACGGCCGTACCGCAGAGGGAAAGCCCCGTCTCATCCTATTATTCATTATTCATAAGTTAGTTAGTAGCTTGTTATTTAGTTTTAATCGCCTCATGCACAAATAGTGATAATAAACGAATTCAAAAAAAAAACAACAAAAAAAAGGTCATCTTGCAGAATGAAGTGGGAAGAAAGGTCGTTGAAGGACAATCAAAGCTTAGCGTCGTCGGCGTACATAAGTGCACGAGAGTGGGATACCTGAGGCATCGTTGATATATAAGGTGAAGAGGCTGCACTGAGATACCCCTGATGTAAGCCTAAAGGGCTAAGACTAAGAGTTATTAAAAAGAAGTTTCTGAGTTCTTAGATTAAGGTGGTTGGAGATCAATTTAAGAAGATGGGATGGGAAGCCAAGAAGATCCAACTTATGAATGCTTTGCTGAAGTCATTGTAAATGACGTCAGTTTGAAATTTTTTCTTAAATTCTTTCTTGTATTACAAATGAAGAAATTTCTAGTAAATTAGTGGTGGCAGACCTACTCTTCATAAGCCCATATTGAATTATAGAACCACTAGAAGGTTGTGACTGTGAAATAATATTTTTCTAACAGCTTACAAATAGCAGACAGTTTTGATTTGACTCTGTAGTTCTGGGCATCCGACTTATTTATCTTTTTATGGAGAGGAACAATAAACGACTCCTTCCAGAAGGAAGGGAAAGACGAAGAATTCAAAGTGTAACCGCACGTGGTGTTTACAAAGTCTGCATGCTTAGTGTATAGCTGGACTCATATTTTGGGTGCCACAAAATTATGTAATCAGCTAGTGGCCACACGTTTTGGGCGCCAAAAATGTTGTGACCGCACCTGTTTTGTACAAACTGTGCATGCTTAGTGTTTAGCTGGACTCACTCCGCATGCAGAAGGGCCGATACAACTCCCATACAGGGTATACTTTGAAAATACACTTGAACATGATAAAAGCGAGCTACCCTCTGGTTCCGTAGCTCTTTCAGGGTGGGCGTGGGTTGTGCTATCCTATCAACTCCCAGATACATAATAATATTAAGGATCAATACTGAAACTGAAAGTGGAGCTCAACAAAACTAAAATACCTATAAACAAAACGGGCCAAACTCTAAATATTCAAATTTACGAAAAGTAATGTAGCTTTTATATGATTAAAGTCGCAATAATTGGCGTTGTCTATGATGTTAATTGACACACGTGTTCTTTACCAAACCCGACCTATAACCTTCAAGCAACAGTTGACTGAAGATCACCATAAGAACAAAATGCTTCTTCAAGTGCCCATGTCTCCAGGAATTATAAAACTTACACTTCCATATTAATATACTTCATGATTTATTGAAAAATTACTCAAATATATACTCCATATTATGCTATTACTTAGCCACTAATTTCCGAACTGAAATTTATTTTGATCATATGAATCAACTTTTATATTCTGCGATGTTCTTAGCCATAAAAAAAAACAAGTGCGCGGATATTTTTGATTCAGCAATTAGCGTTGCTGATCATAATTATGTTTAATTGAATGCTCTTTTATGTAACAAAACCAAAAGCTCAAAACTCATCATATGGATGTTTGCTCAAACTCGTACTACAACAATAGGCGATCAACCAATAGCTAGAATTTTAATATAGAATATGTGTGTGTATATGTATACAGCAAGAAGATTTGAAATATATAATATTTAAATGAGTTAGTATATATTTAATTCTAAATTTATGTTTTTTCCAGGTTTATCTTGATGTTACTTTACTTTAAGCTCACTTAAGAAAAAAAACGGAATCTCATTTATTATATATAAACAGTTCAAAATAGCTAGATTAATATATGGACTTTAAAATTTGTGTGTGCTAAAAGAAAAATACTTGTTTATATTGACAAGAGGCAATGATATAGACAGAAAAACATTTAAGAGACACTTTAGTACATATAAACTAAATGACGTTAATAAAATTAAGCAGAATTGATTCCGACAGAAGACCGGAATCAACAACAATCAATTCGCCACCACCCTGGCGGGAGGGACGAACAAATCTACATTCCTACACGTCCAGATATTTCTGTTTACTTGGATCATCTTAATGCTATTCAATCGATCGCGTCAATGCATTCTGATTAATTGTTGATTTTGGTGATTTCAACATATTTGATGTCACGTATGACCTCTGTGAATTATCCTTATCTCAAGTTAATTTTGTAACAAGCTCATTGAATCGCCAACGTGATTTAATATTTGCTTCTGACCCTTCCATTTCAGTGGTCTCTAGAGTCAGTCCGCTTTTGCTTCCTGAAGACCCGTTTCACCCATCCTTACACGTTTCTATGGATATTCCTATTCCTACTGTACGTCCATCATTCAACTTGTCAGCTAGAACATATTCATTTAGAAAGGCTGATTTCGCTATCCTTAACAATGTAATCCTTCAACCAGACTGGTCATACTTGTACACTTGCACAGATACGGACAGTGCGGTTGACTTCTTTAACAAAATTGCTTATTCCATTTTAAAGGATTTGGTTCCGCTCAGTAGTGATTTTATGCTTAATAAGCCTATTTGCCTTACTCCACAGTTGTCTATTTTAAGAAATATCAAATCTAGACTCTTTAAGAAGTTCAAAATCTCGGGAAAGTCCTCTGACTATTCGGGTTATATTGCTGCTCAATCAAGGTTCACTGTCATTAATTCCGGGTGCTCTAAAGCAAATATGCATCCCTGTAGGGTTCAATTTTCTAAGGACCCAAATCAATTTTATAATATTATTAATTCAAAATTTAAAACATCTTTCTGATCAGATATACCCTTATAGCTTACACAGGTCTAATAACATTCCACTTCCCCTGGGCACTGAAAGCTTATTGCTTGATGAACTTAAGTCTATTAAGCCTAACATTTTTCCTTTTCCTGATGGTGTTCCGGGTGGTACTCTCAGATTCTGCGCGATGCGCTTTGTAAGCCGGTTTGGAAGCTTTTTGATCTATCTTTGAATTCTTCGTCATGTTTTATTTTTCTCCATAAAAAGGGGAATAAATCGGATGCCCAAAACTACAGATTCTTACCAAAACTGTCTGATATTCCTAAGCTCTTTGAAAAAATATTAACTTCACAGTTAATGGTTCACAGTTGTGGTTCTATAATCATCAGCTCGTCATTGGTTTATGAAGCGTAGGGTTACCACAACTAAGTTACTAGAATTTTCTTCTTCTGTTATACAAAGATTTAAGATCTACACTGACTTCACCGAATCATTTGACTCGGTAAACCACTGCTTACTTATTCATAAGTTGGATCGTCTTGGCTTCCCATCACATCTTCTTAAGTGGACCGCCGACTACCTTAACCTCAGAACTCAGAAAGGTCTTTTTAATAACTCTTACTCTAAGCCTCTAAGGGTTACATCAGGGGTATCGCAGGGCAGCTGCCTTTATCCCCTTCTCTTCACCTTATTTAGGTGCCTTAGGTTATACTCCGCTCTCGTTAACTTTTGTACGCCGACGACGTTAAACTTTGTTTGTCCTTCAACGACTCTCCCTCCTACTTTAGGCTGCAAGATGACGTTGATTCTTTCCAATCGTGGTGCCAGGTCAACTTACTGAGTCTCAACTCTTCTAAATGCAAAGTTATGTCGTTTTGTCGTAGCACACCACTTCAGACATCGTACCTTCTTCACGATGTGCCCCTTTATCAAAACGACTCAGTTGTTGACTCGGGTGTTCTTATATACCCTAAATTAAAATTCGACAATAATCTCCTCCCTTCATATTCAAGTAGGCTCCTGCTAATAAACCTTAAATCTCTTGAAAATCGTAGAATTATGCTTAATGTTATCTTTATACATAAGCTATGGTGATATTGACTCGCCGTCTTTAACTAGCCAAACCAGTTTTTGTGTTCATCGTTGATCTACTAGAAATGATGTTCCTATCTATCTTCAGCACTGTAATTTAAACTATCTCCTGCATGAACCTTTTCGTGTCCTTTGTTGTAACTATAATAATCTATTTAACTTTATCTCTAATAATAACTGCCTAAACTCAAACAAAACATCTATACTAACACATCTAGCTAGTATATAATGTAAAGAGTTTATGGCTTGTTGTTTTTTACTCTCATTGAAAGTGAGCGAGCGAGCGTTTTTTTGCGTCTTCGCGATTCATGTCGCTCGCGGTTGGGCTGGAGGTGGGAGCTTCTAACGCAAGCCCCGTGGCTTGGTATCGTGGGGCCACTTGAACGTGCAGCGCATTGTATGTCAACATCCCGATGAAAAAGAAAGACAGGGCGCGGTAGAAGCCCTTCGCTAGTGCGTACGACAGCGCTTCTCACTTGGCCATCCTTCCCTGGGTGCACCTCTAGAACCAAGCCTTTGGGCCACGAGTTGCCCTTGTTGTTCTCGTCCAAGATGAGCACCCCGTCGTTTACAGCATTTAGATCTGGCGACGGCTCGAACTATTTTGAGTAGAGAGGTATATATTTGCGCACCCATCTCTTCCAGAAGCGATCGTCCAATTGGAAAGCGACTCGACAGCCCTTTACTAATGTGGCACCTGATAAATGCATGGATCCGCTCTCTCGCAGCCCACATGAGTTGCCAACTGAAATGTGATTTGGTGTTAACGCTTCAGCCTCGGCTTCTTCAAGCGGCAAGTAAGTCAATGGTCGTGAATTGAGTATGTGCTCTACGTCAGCAAATACGGCCCGCAGCACCTCTTCTCGAAGTCCTTCGTCTGGTAGGATTTCTAAAAGTGTAGATTTAGTGGAACGTACCAGACGCTCTTATACGCCGCCCATGTGCGGCGCGCCTCTCGGTATAAAGGTGAAACTTAAGAGTTGGAAATTGTAGCTCCGATTGCGCCGTGAATATGCGTGCGATTTTATCCTTCAAAACTCGGTAAGCGCCTCGGAAATTCGTTCCGTTATTCGAAAAGATCTGCCGAGGCATCCCAGGTCTTGCGACAAACGCTTTCATGACACATAAAAATGAGTCAGTGGACAGTGTGGCGCAATCCACAAAAGAA
Source organism: Hirtodrosophila duncani (assembly GCA_037043425.1). NCBI lineage: Eukaryota > Metazoa > Arthropoda > Insecta > Diptera > Drosophilidae > Hirtodrosophila > Hirtodrosophila duncani. Next base: position 21,776 of record JBAMBM010000649.1, on the reverse strand, counting down.
CAGCACTGATTGTAAGGCATGTGAATAACACACCCCACCTCTTCTCTCGGAAGAGATTACGTCAATAGGTCCGACATAATCTACCCTGGTGTATGTGAAGGACAGTGTTTGTGGCGATATTTGCTCCAACGGAAGATCGGCCATCTCTGGTGGCATTGGTCGTGCGCGACGTATCTGGCACCTGGGACAGGTCTTTGAAACATATATTACCAATGCTCTAAGACCCCTGATCCAGTAGCGCTGGCGTATCTCGTTTTACTACTATCTCATTGTAGAGGTGGTGATATCGCCTGTGATAGAATTCCACGATAAGATACGTCACTCGATGTCGTCTTGTCAGGATTATGAGGCGCTTTACATTAATTTCAACGCCTTCAATTGCATCGATTCGTTCTTTAATGCGCAGTCTCTTTCCTCGTCACGTCTGACTGCCAAAGACTCTGCAGCGGTACAAATCCACCCAACGTTTCCAGTCACATTCCAGCTGGATCATCTCACCTTCATCATCGCCTGATTGGAGCCAATCATCTACAAAGGTGTTATTGCAGATTGCCTTCACTGCCTCCGGGTGCGTCTCCTTAAAACGTTTTGCATTACGCTTCCTTATGTAATTGAAGCTCCAAATGTCATGATTTGCATCACATATATTTCTGGCAGCCGCCATGATTGTCCATCGCGCCAAACGAATTTTTACACCGCTTGATCTTCTGGGCACACACAAACCTGTTGAAACATCTCTCGTATGTCATCTGCCATGGGTACAGGGCGTTCCCGGAACTGTATGAGTATGCCCACCAAGGATGCATCTGCATCTGCACGCTTGAGCAAGGCATCGTTCAGGCAAAAGTCATCGTCTTTAGAGGCCGCATCCCATACAAGACGAAACTTCTTCTTGTTTGGATTCGTAACTTTATATATAGGAAGAAACCATGATTTGAAACTGGATGGTTGCTCACATTTATCAAATTTTCGGATGTATCCTTTGGACTTGTAGCTGTCAATTGTGTTCGTCCTGAAGGTTTTTAGGTCAGCGTCCCTGGACGTCTTCGTTTCCAGGCATTTTAAACGCTTCAATGGCATTGGATACGAGTCAGGTAATGTTACTATTTAGTACTTCCACAAAAGTCCAGTCTGCCAGCATTTCTTTACTGGGTCATAGCTCGATGTCGACATTATCTGCGTACAACCTTCATCTTCGTTTGACAGTAGGGGCTCGACAGTCACGTTCACGCCAATTGACTCCACTGAGAAGAAGCTTTTCATGGCCTCATCCAACTTGCATATGCTGGTTTCGTCGGTACCCTAGCATAAGTTCAATACTCTTGCCACTGTTGAGCTCTCAGTGCCGTGGCGTCCATACAAGGACCATGGATGATAGGGAGTCCCTGCAAATGACTGCGCCTTCGTAGCAGCTCTCCATCAACAGACTGCACATGCAGGTCTAACTGTGCCACCGTGCGCACGCCCTTCATTGTATGACGTGCTGCTCCTTCACACCTCTCCGATATCTTTAGGCAGACCGATTTAGAATTTGGCTCGATCACGTCTCGTGTCCATCTAAGGCAGAGTTCTCCATCTGGACCGTCTAATTCCAGCTCGTCCGTCAGAGACTAGGCGTAAGTGTGCACATGCCGTACTCCAGCAAGGAGCGTGATTGGGATATAGCGAAACAGAACCTTAAACACGATTTTGTCATGAAACAAAACTGCAGGTTTGTTGGATTGGCTGTCTTGCCTAGCACTGCTTTAATGCGTTGGCTCTTCATTGCTGCGCTGCCGATATCCAGTCTCTTACAGGCTGTCACGTCTGTCCCTGAGCGTCTCAGCAGGGTTTTTGGTTATGTACTCGTCTCACGAGCACAACCTCACATTTGACTAGCCGTGTGCTAGCCTTCCAATATCTGCTTCTGGCCCGGCCTCAGCCGTTGCAGATGTATTTCAGAATGTTGGCGCGTGTGGTCGCACCTTAGACGTTCCGGAGTCAAACACCCACTTCGAGCAACAATCCAGTAATTGGTTTTCGCTCTTCGTTATAATAGCTGAAATCCTTATTAAATTTAGCTTACATATCTATTTACACATGTGCTCTGCCCAAGTCTTTGTTCACACACTCACTTCAAGACATTAAAGTGGCGAGCCAACAGCACAAGCTAACAGACCCCAGCTGCAGACTGGAAGCTGTATATTCGCAAATTAGTGCGGGTGAGAGGGACCATTCGCTCTGACATTCAAAAGATATGCAGCGCAAGAAATTAGCAACTACCGTTGCTCATTCCAATGCAGTGCAGGGTTGGTTCACGAGCATAATTGAATAGGAGCGCGCAAACTTTATGCTTCATCTGCGCCGCAACAGCACCCATTAGACCGATTGCAATGAAATTTGTACAGGTTAATAATATCAACCAGGTTAATGTTAAAGGCTATACATCGTTTTGTGAAAATGGGCGTTACAACGCCCCTCATATACGTGATAGTAAAATTTCGTCGTACTTTTGCACCTATTGGACTGATTGCAATTCAATTTTTACAGCATAGTAATATCCACCACGGAAATGTCAAGAGCTTCATATATATATATATATATAAGTTAACACATAAATTCCATAGCAACTAAGTAACACTACATGAATAATGCTGACACGCCAAAATGTGGGTTCAGTGCTCTGCACTAGCAACAATCAGCAGCGATCATATGACACTTCTTTGCTGGAGTGCTTCGGCGCTTAGAATGCTGAGTCGGCATGCCGACTGTGGTTTGATGGCGCGATGCATTGTCTTTACTGAGTAGAATTATGTTTTGCCTTTGTCTTTAACTTTAATTTGATTTTGAATAAAGTCGACGTAAGTCGCTTGGAATTGCACTCCGGCACACTGCCGTTATTTGTCTTTATTGAATTGTATTACTGTACCACAAGGACAGCAATCAACAAAGGGGACGAAGTCAAGCCTCCCACCATAATCATCATAACCATAACACATCTAAGGATCCTACCCGGATCAACGTCCTTAAGGAAAGCCACCGGACTTGGATCACACCATCAGGAGCCACGTAGGAACACCACGGCCACTGGATTACATAACCAAATAACTGGCGCCCAACGTCTCAATACCCACCAAAATTCATAGGCAATAATACAAAAACATGTAAGTTTGTCAAGTGAACCCAAATAACAAATAATAAATTAAAGAGAAAAGAAAAGAAAAAAAAACACACAAGAATTGAAGTTGTGAAAAAATACATATTTTGCCAAGAAAAAACAATTGCATACTTTTACCCAAAATTAAAATTAAAAACAATTGCATACTTTTACCAAAAATAAAAATAAAAGCCATTGCATACTTTCATTAAAAATAAAAACCATTGCATACCCTCACTAAAAATAAAACTATCGCATACATTTAATGCATGTTTTTATTATAAATAAACAATTGCTACTTTTACTAAGACAACTATATGCCCAATGCGAAAAAGTTTCATACAAGTGTCGAGGTTAACAAATGAGCTGGAACACCTATAGGGAAATTAAAACCGAGTACAACAGTGACGATAGTGTAGGCGAAGAACAAGTTGGTTGGTGTCCAGAAGATCAGGTAGGCAACACAATGGACCCTTCACAAATTCAAGCTCTCATTGACAATGCCGTTAGATCGGCACTGTCACAACAACAGTCCCAAACAAATTAAAACCGAGTACAACAGTGACGATAGTGTAGGCGAAGAACAAGTTGGTTGGTGTCCAGAAGATCAGGTAGGCAACACAATGGACCCTTCACAAATTCAAGCTCTCATTGACAATGCCGTTAGATCGGCACTGTCACAACAACAGTCCCAAACAAATTCAATAACTCAAGAAATACAAAGGTTGCAAGTGAAAACGCCAGCGGTCGTCTCTTACCAAAAAATAACTGTTGTTCCTGGGGTAAAATGTGACATAAAACTCGACATAATAAAATCCGTACCAGACTTCTCTGGTGCACAAGACCAATATGTTGCTTGGAGACAAGCAGCAATTGATGCGTATGAACTTTTCAAGCCCTTCGACGGCAGTAGCGAACACTACCAAGCAGTAGCCATTCTTAGAAACAAGGTCACAGGGCCTGCTGGAGCCTTACTTATCTCCTACAACACGGTGCTAAATTTCGACGCCCTCCTGGCTAGATTAGATTGCACCTATGCCGACCGAACATCCTTCCGCCTACTGAGGCAAAACTTAGACATGGTCAGACAAGGTGAAATGACACTTATGCAGTACTATGATGAGGTTGAAAAGAGACTAACTCTGGTAACTAATAAGATTGTTATGTCACACGAACAAGAAGGCGCTGATTTGCTTAACGCTGAAGTTAGACCCGATGCCTTACACACTTTCATATCAGGCTTGAGGAAACAACTCAGAGCTGTCGTATTCCCAGCGCAACCCAAAGACCTGCCCTCTGCGCTAGCTCTCGCCGTAGAAACAGAAGCCAGCATAGAGAGGAGCATGTTTGCAAACTCCTATGCTAAAGTTGTTGAGGAACGATCCCAAACAGCTGAAAACAGCAAACTCAGATCATATGGTAAACCGAATAAAAACTACAAGGAAGACCACGGTCAAGATCGAAATCCTCATTACAAACACAAGAAAAATGCTCCAAAGGAGCAACCCAATAAAGAAAGCCAAGAGCAAGCTCCACAACCGATGGAGATATATTCTTCTTCCAAATTCAGGCAGCGTACTGAATATAATCAGAACCAACCAAATGAGTCAAACGCTCCTAAGAGGAGGAACTCTTCAGAGCGACAAACAGGTCCGAGACGGCAACGTCTCAACAACATTGTTCAAGCGGATTCCGAAGAACAAAGAATAGCATACGAAAAAGCCGCAAAGGCTGCTGTCGAAGCAATTGACAGCGAGGAAAAGTACGATCAAGCCGACTCTGTCCATTTTTTAGGGAACACTCCCGGTTACCGTTCATTGAACGACGGTTGGCTGGGAGAACATTAAAAATGCTAATCGATACTGGCGCGGCAAAAAACTATGTTAAGCCCGTAAAGGAGCTGAAAACCATATTGCCGGTCGCCAAACCCTTCTCAGTGAATTCAATCCACGGGTCCACTGAAATAAAGGAGAAATGCCTGATAAACATTTTTAATCACACTTCCCCTTTTTTTCTATTAGACACACTTAGTTCGTTCGATGTCATTTTTGGATTCAACTTGTTAACACAAGCCGCTGTCAACCTTACAAAAAGTCTACTAGAGTATCAGGGCATTTCTGAAGAAATTCAATACCAGAAATGCACTGATGTAAATTTCACCGATGTAAACGACATCGTAGTTCCTATCTCCGTCAAAAAGGAGTTCAGGAACATGATACTTAAGAGGAAAAAGGCCTTTTCAACAACAGAAGAAGCACTCCCTTTCAACACCTCTGTCACCGCCACAATCCGCACGGTTGACAATGAGCCAATATATGCCAGAAGTTACCCAAGTCTAATGGGCGTTTCTGACTTCATAATCAATGAAGTCAAGCAACTACTAAAAGACGGCATCATCAGACCATCAAGGTCACCCTACGACAGCCCAACGTGGGTTGTTGACAAAAAAGGCACAGACGCCTATGGCAACACAAACAAAAGATTAGTCATCGACTTCAGGAAACTGAACGAGAAGACTATACCTGATCGTTACCCAATGCCCAGAATTCCCATGATTCTAGCGAACCTGGGAAACGCTAAATACTTCACTACCCTCGATCTAAAGTCAGGGTATCACCAAATATACCTTGCGGAACATGACCGCGAAAAAACCTCATTCTCTGTTTGTGGTAGCAAATATGAATTCTGCGGACTGCCATTTGGTCTTAAGAATGCTGGCAGCATCTTCCAAAAGGCAATCGATGATGTTCTAAGGGAACATATTGGGAAAATTTGTTACGTCTACGTAGACGATGTCATAGTTTTCTCAAAAAACGAAGTAGACCATGTCAGGCACATTGACACGGTACTTAAGTGCCTCATTGAAGCCAATATGAGGGTAAGCCAAGAGAAAACTAACTTTTTTAAAGAAAGCGTAGAGTATCTTGGTTTCATCGTAAGCAAAGACGGCACCAGATCCGACCCAAAGAAGGTCAAGGCCATTCAAGAGTACCCCGAACCCAAAAGCGTCTACAGTGTCAGATCTTTTCTGGGTCTGGCAAGCTATTACAGAGTCTTCATAAAAGACTTTGCATCCATAGCTCGTCCAATAAGCGACATTCTAAAAGGAGAAAATGGTTTAGTGAGTAAGCATAGGTCAAAGAAAATAGCAGTCGAGTTCAATGAAACCAAGCGCAACACGTTTCAACGCCTGCGCAACATCTTGGCGTCAGAAGACGTAATTTTGATGTACCCAAACTTTAAAAAAGGTTTTTGACCTAACCACTGATGCCTCAGCAAACGGAATTGGTGCAGTCCTATCCCAAGAAAGCAGACCAATTACCATGATTTCTCGTACCCTAAAAAGTGCAGAACTGAACTATGCAACCAACGAAAGGGAGTTGCTAGCTATCGTGTGGGCTCTAGGTAAATTGCAAAACTACCTATATGGCTCCAGAGAAATTAACATTTTCACTGACCACCAGCCTCTCACTTTCGCAGTAGCAGACAAAAATACCAATGCAAAAATAAAAAGGTGGAAAGCCTACATCGACCAATACAACGCCAAAGTTTGCTATTAGCCTGGCAAAGAAAATTTTGTAGCAGATGCATTGTCCAGACAAAATCTCAATGCCCTACAAAATGAACCTCAATCAGACGCCGCAACAGTTCACAGCGAACTTTCACTGACCTACACGGTTGAGGCCACGGACAAACCGTTAAATTGCTTCAGAAACCAGATCGTTCTGGAAGAAGCACGTTTCCCATTGAAACGCATATTGGGTTTTTTCCGCAACAAAACTGGCCACCTGATCAACTTTACCGCTAAGAGCAGCATTTTAGAAATTCTCAAAGAAGTTGTAAATACGGAGGTCGTGAACGCTATCCACTGTAACCTCCCCACATTAGCAAGTTTCCAACACGAATTAATTGCTCATTTTCCTTCTACAAAATTTCGGTTTTGTAAAAATCTCGTACAAGACATAACGGATAAAAGCGATCAGTTGGAAATAATAAATAGCGAGCACAACAGGGCACACAGAGCAGCCCAAGAAAATGTCAAACAAATCTTGCGCGACTACTACTTTCCGAACATGAGCGGTTTAGCCAAAGAAGTAGTCTCAAATTGCAAAGTTTGCACGCAAGCAAAATACGACAGACATCCCAAGAAACAACAGCTTGGCGAAACGCCGATTCCTCAATACACGGGCGAAATGTTGCACATAGACATATTCTCAACCGACAAAAAACAATTTTTGACTTGCGTCGACAAGTTTTCCAAATTCGCCTTGGTACAACCAATAATATCAAGAACAATTGTCGACATTAAAGGTCACCTGTTGCAAATTGTGAATATGTTTCCTAACATTAAAACAATATATTGCGATAATGAACCTTCTTTCAACTCAGAGACCATAACATCCATGTTGAAAAACCAATACAATCCTCCTTTGCACAGTTCATCAAATGGCCAAGTGGAACGATTCCACAGTACGTTAGTTGAGATCGCTAGGTGCCTAAAGATTGACAAAAAAATCGAGGACACAGTTGAATTAATACTGAGAGCAACAATAGAATACAATAAATCGCTACATTCGGTCATTTGCGAAAAACCAGTTGAAATTCTTCGTGAGGGACCCGAAAAGCGCAGTTCAGGTATTACTTCCAAACTGACAAAAGCCCAAAAAAACATCATAGAAAGGCGTAACGCAAACAGGCAAAACCGCGTATTTGAGGTAGAAGAGGCAGTATTCCTCAAAAACAACAAGAGGTTAGGAAACAAACTAACCCCTCTCTGCACCAGACAGGAAATACAAGCAGACCTAGGAACGTCTGTCTTAATTAAGTGGAGGGTGGTCCACAAGGACAACCTAAAATAGTTTTACCTTATATTTAATTAGGAAATAAGTTCTCCAAGACAAAGCACCACAATTTCACCAGTCAATCCAAATTACAGGTTCACCTTCGTAGCGCTTATCATCCTTGCAATAGCAAATGGTCGGATGCCAATGCCAACTACATCCCAGTAATAGACGGTGAAGTATTGGTGTTCGAACACCGTGACTACTTAAGGCACACTAGTAACCTTTCTGAATTCGTCAACATAATAGAAGAGACAGAAAAATTGTCCGATTTATTCCCACAATCACATATGCGCAAACTGCTTGATGTCGATTCCGACCACTTAAAAACACTGCTGTCCGTCCTTAAGATACACCATAGAATGGCGAGGAGCTTAGACTTCCTAGGAACAGCCCTAAAGGTAGTGGCAGGTACCCCAGATGCCTCTGATTTCTTAAAAATCAGGGTAACAGAAGCACTGTTAATCGTATCAAATTCCACACAAATAGCCATAAATTCTGAGACACAGAAGCAGATAAACAAACTAACTGATACCATAAACCAAATAATAAAAGCTCAACAAAATAAATTAACCGACACTCCACACTTGTATGAGACGCTCTTGGCTAGAAACAGAATGCTAACACATAAATTCCATAGCAACTAAGTAACACTACATGAATAATGCTGACACGCCAAAATGTGGGTTCAGTGCTCTGCACTAGCAACAATCAGCAGCGATCATATGACACTTCTTTGCTGGAGTGCTTCGGCGCTTAGAATGCTGAGTCGGCATGCCGACTGTGGTTTGATGGCGCCATGCATTGTCTTTACTGAGTAGAATTATGTTTTGGCTTTGTCTTTAGCTTTAGTTTGATTTTGAATAAAGTAGACGTAAGTCGCTTGGAATTGCACTCCGGCACACTGCCGTTATTTGTCTTTATTGAATTGTATTACTGTACCACAAGGACAGTAATCAACAAAGGGGACGAAGTCAAGTCTCCCACCATAATCATCATAACCATAACACATCTAAGGATCCTACCCGGATCAACGTCCTTGAGGAAAGCCGCCGGACTTGGATCACACCATCAGGAGCCACGTGGGAACACCACGGCCACTGGATTACATAACCAAATAAATATATATATATATATATCTATATATACAATAAATTTGCAATAAAATTTGTACAGTATAATAATATAAAACACGTTAATGTCAAGGTAAAATGGGCGTTACACCGTCATATCTTTACAAATATTTTTCTGATTGTAATTAAATTTTTACAGCAAAATTAAATCGACCAAGAGAATGGCAAGGGCTATATATGGTTTAAAAAAAATGAGCAGTATAATAATATAAACCGCAGCAATTTCGACGGCTATATATGAATTTGGAAAAATGGAAAAATATCTGTGCACCCAATAAACCGATTGCATAGAAATTTGTACGGCGGAATATCTTCTGATGTAGAATCTACTCTAGTCTAGAAATAAAGACCATCTTCGGCTTTGGAATACCGCTGAGAGGTCTACGCTGTCGGACGAAGTCAACTATACTGAGGGCACGACACTGGAAAGTTGAACAGGGGGCGCATTTTCCGACATTTGCGCAGAGGAGGAACCTTCAATTTTCGTGTCATCCACCCTCTCCAGAATGGCCGGAGGGCCTATCCCCATTAAAGCGTCCGCATTTAGCAAGCGTTGTACGGGCTGGGGACTGTAACTATCGAGCGGACTAGGAGTACGAAAGATAGAATATCTAGTCAATAGAGTCCTTTTTCAGACCAGATCTACCCAGATCATTTACTTTCTTGCACTAAGAGACTCCATATTAAAGAATGTGAAATTTGCTGCGAGCGTCGAGAATGACATATTTAATTGCTTAAAGCCAAAATGGAGAGCATTAAAGCCTTCCTTTGCGTTCCGTAAGAACGAACGCAACTCGGCTTCAGTAGGTCGACACGCAAGTAAAAGCAAAAACAACATACAGCGCAAAGACAATACTACAACTGCTGCACTTGTATGCTTTTGCCTATAGCTCAGCTTTTGGTTCAATTTGCAAAATAAAAAAATAAAACAAATTTAAACCAGTTTTATCAAGGGAACGTAAAGGTTAAAACCGAAACCGAAAATAAGCACAACCAAAAGAAAACTTGGACACAACTTCAAACCTGATACTCGAACGCAAAAAATGATCACAATACGGGAGATTGAAAAAAAAAGCAACCGTCTTCAGCAGAAGTCAGATAGCAAGTGATTAATACCAATCTCTGTTTGTTTATATATGTATAAGCGCATAATCTACCGACATGCAAAATTTCAAACGACATATATTGATATATCTGCTTGTGCATAAATCGACATAATAGCTCTTCTCTTTCTATTTTTAAATCTTTTGTCTATATCGATAATTATCGATTTATCGGTTTTCCTTTATCGATGTATAGCCCTTGATCTTCCCCTGGCTTCCATTGGTATACTGTAAAAGTTTCATACCGATATGTCCAATAGCTTAGGCGCCAAGAGAAGAAGAGTGCTTCGCTTGATTGTTGTTGTGCCAGTGGTCTTCCATGTATTTTTACTTCTGTCTTGCTTTATATACTAACAGAAGTTTGTGGGGTATTCTAGAAGCGTTGTAGGAGTGCCGGTGGAACATCGATATGTGGAAAGAGAGATTTCGATATACATGTATCGATAAATCAACACACCGATATACATATATCGATATGCACATATCGTTATCTAAATATATCGATATTGCAAGGCGATATTGAGCTCGTCCTTTCATGACAAACGGTAATACGGGTGCAAAGATATGACGAATTTTTCTTATCTCCCATATGAGCGGCATTCCCTTCGCTGATCTAACTATACTGTACGAATTTCATTGCAATCGGTTTAATGGGTGCAAAGATATATTTTCAAAGCTGTATTTTCTATATCGCCCATTCTTCCAAAACGATATATAGCTATTGTCATTTCTGTGGTCGATATTACTATACTGAAAAAAATGCAATGATGTGGGTTCAATAGGTGCTAAGATATGACGAATTTGTATAATCGCGTATATGAGGAGCCGGTGTAACTCCCATTTTCCCAAATCGATATATAGTCCTTTACATTCCCCTGGTCGATATTACTAAACTGTACAAATTTAATGGCAATCAGTCTAATACGTGCAAAGTTATGACAAATTTTCAATATCGAACATTGATATATAGCTTGACATTCCCGTAGTCGATATTATTAACTTGTACAAATTGAATTTCAATCGGTCTAATGGGGGCAAAGATGTGATGAATTTTCAATATCAACCAGTTTTCCAAATTGTTATATACCCCTTGACGTTCTTCTAGTCAATATTATTATACTGCACAAATTTGATTGCAATCAATCTAATAAGCGCAAAGCTATGAGTATGGGCGATGAAACGATTATTTTTCTAAAAGGATATATAGCTCTATAACTATACTGTAAAAATCTCATTGCAATCCATTAGGTGTAAAAATATGATGAGTTTTTATTATCGTGTATATGAGATGACGGTGAAACGCCTATTTTCCCAAATCGATATTTTAGTATACAGTACAAATTTCATTGTAATAGGTCTAATGGATGCAAAGATATGATGAATTTTCAAAAAGACAAACTTGAACTGACACCCTACAAGGGGAGTCTACATTCCAAATTCGGTGACTCTATCTCTTATTGTCTCCGAGATCTAGGTGTTCATTTAGACGGAAAGACGGACACGGCTAGATCGACTCGGCTGTTGCTCTTGATCAAGAATATATATACTTTTTGGGGTCGGAGACGCTTATTAATTCATGTTACACACATTTGCAAGAATACAATATACTCGTTTACTATACTAGAGTACGATTATAATTAACACAATGCAAAACAAAAGCAACCGTCTTAAACGAAATTCAGTGATATTTCAAATCCATGTGCTATACCAGCCTATTCTTGTGCTAAATAAATACAGCTTTACAAAAATGATGTATAAACTGCTCTTAGTTTGTCAATTTCTTTAAGAGTAGTGTGCTTTCAGCTTCATATCTCATATTGGTACTTTCAGATGGCTATACCAATCAACAACTTGTGTATCAATGGAAGAACCATCATGCTGCTGTCTCATTTGTTCCGGGAATGACACTTAATCAATTTGATCTTATAAGTATGATGCACCGGAATTTTACATCTACACGACGCGAGGGCGAGTTTTCGGTGCTCCATGTAGCCTTCAATCTTAAAAGGCATACAGGCTACTTTCTAATACAGGTGAGCTGAACAGATCTAGATTCCATATTGGCAAGTTGAGACTAATAGGAATATTTTCTGTTATTCTGACAGGTCTACGTACCTTGCATTTTAATAGTCGTGCTCTCTTGGGTCTCCTTTTGGATACATCGTGAGGCTACCAGCGACCGCGTCGGTCTTTGTGTAACGGCCGTTCTTACACTTTCAACCATAAGTTTGGACTCACGCACTGATCTGCCTAAGGTCAAGTATGCTACGGCGTTGGACTGGTTTCTGCTCATGAGTTTTTTATATTGTATTGCCACGCTTCTTGAATTTGCGGGTGTGCACTATTTTACAAAGCTTGGTAGTGGTGAGATTCCGCGTCTGGAGGACGATTGGGAAGACATTGATAACGTTGACTCTTCGTTGTACGATATTGACGACGACAATGTTGATCACGGTGTCGCTCTTCAAAATATGATTAAAAAAATCTGAATGATGGTGATATAAGTGAGCCTCTTAATTCTGAAAGCGATATCTGCACTGGCCATGACTCTGACGCACTTAAGATTGAGTTTCCGTTGCCAGCTACTTTAAGTACTGTTGGTTATCCGAGACGCGATGCATATATCTGTCCAATTTATAGGGTAAGTTGGTACTTGTAGTTTTATGATCAAGACTAAATCAATTAAATACTTAGTTTTTTTACCCTATATATACTTCTATATAATCAACAGGACCCTCAGTATATCCTACCGAGATCTCTCTCGCGCTCAGCAACTATGGAACGCACTACTCAGACAGAGGCACCTGTTGTATCACGTACTCATCAGGTGTGGCTTTGTATTAAGGGTGATGTAAAATTCCGAAAGCAACGCGAGCATGATGCATCCCTTAAAAAGAGTATCCAAGGATCTGGTGCCAGTTATGTCAATAGCGTCTCAATGATTGATCGCATTGCCCGCATCGCCTTCCCTATATCTTTTGCGTTCTTCAACTTATTATATTGGCTGACCTATGGCATGTATAAAAAGAGTTCTCTTGGTCATCAATTAAGGCTTAAATTGAATGTTAAATCATAAAAAATACCAATGATTCGCAATGTATCGAACATGCATATTATTGAAATACAGTTGTACCCTAGAACTTCATAAGTTATATACGCAAAATGTGCTTTCCTAATTGGTTAATATTGGCATATCTATAAAAATGATAGGGCTTTGCAGCGTTATCAGATAAACAGCGATCCCACACCAGATGGTTCTTAGCATCGGCTTACCGGTTGTCTTAAGTCTTAAGCTAAAGGGATTAGCCATTGCAGACGCGCGAATGCTGTATGAGAGGAAAGCTAAAATGGCATTACAGAAAATGATATTACAGATAAAAAAGCAAATAGTAAGTATCAGCCAAATCGACAAAGTTTTCATTATAAATGATGAGATGAGATTTGTATTGGGAAACACTAGCTGCATTTTGATTGCTTAAAAGGAATTGAAGAAAATGCAGCAGTTATACTAAAAGAGTTATACAAAGACGCAGATCGCCCACGCATCGAAAAGGCCTAGCTCAGATGCTAGCTCAGCCACACATCGCTCTCAGCCGGTCAGTAACAAGAATCTTCGTTCGCTTTTCGACAACAACACACATCACACAAAAGCAGTTGCAGCTTACCGGTGCTTAAGCCCGCCTTGAACATTAAATTTCCCTCATAGTCTATTAATCTTAAGTAATTTAAAATTTAACTCACCAATCCAACCGAGTCATAGAAAAACTATGCCCAAGATTGAGAGCACTTGCTGCAATTAATTAAGAACGAATGCTAAAATTTCGTGGGCACAGTTCCGTTTCTTCACATTCATCGAAAGACCAATGGTGCTGTCTCATATGTTCGATGTCAAACATTGTAAGCCGATTTTAAATATATTAACACCGCTCGTGATAAGCTTCGGCCAAATTCGGACTTGGTTCTTTTTAAAATGGATTCAAACTAAATTTGGCTCGATTTGGATGAAAAACAACCATGAATGAATGAACTCCGAATTCCGATAAAATCGGTTCTATGGGTGCTATATGATTTGCAATTTTTGCAATATACGTAAGGTATCCTAAAATGAATACAAACTGAATTTGGTTTGAATTTGGATGAAAAGCAAAAATGTGTTATTTATTCCGAAAAATCAATTCTATGGGATTTATATGATACAGTGGCCCTATCTGAATCAAATTTTTCAGTTGATGTAGGTGCATCTAGGACACATAATCCCCAAATTTGGTTTAGTTCCATAGAAAAACAAAAGAATTCCGTATCGTGATAGGACTGTTGACAAAATGAGTGAAATAAGAAAAGCTTATCCTGTGCCTCCAGGAGCATCTAAGATATAGTTATAAATTGCAGCCAAAACTGTGTCATACCATAATACCCAGAAACTCCTATGGTATTCTAGAAGCTCAAAATGTATATGGAGCCTCTCATTGCATGCCTAAGAAAATTAAATGAAATTTCTAGAAAAATGTACCCATATCTATGTACCACATATTCGTCATGCGTCCAGTAAATGTACTGCATATGCATATGTAGATCAAAATTTATATGGTGCCTCTTAATGCATGTCTAAGACACAGCTGCGTCGTCATTTCTTACTCGTTGATTATTTAATGTCTTTCTAGCTCTCTCTTTTACACTCACGACATATAAGCCTAATTGTGTCTCTTACACTTAAGTATTTGTATTTTTAGACACTTTCAATTCTAGAATTTCTAGAAAAATTTATAGTACTCAATGTCCATATCTATGTACCGCATAATCGTTATGCGTCGAGTAAACGTGCATATCTAATACACAGCTTCGCCGACATCTCTAACACGTTCATTCTTTACTCTATTCCTAGCTCTATCTGTTCCGCCCAAGAAAGATAAGCCTGTCTCTTACACTTAAATAATAAGGAGCCTCTTATTGGATGTCTTAGACACAGTTGCGTCGCTATCTCTTACATGTTCATTCATTGCTTTCTTTCGAGTGCTCTCTTTTACTCACACGAGAGATAACCCTATTTGTCTCTCTAAATAAATTTTTTGTTACGTACATAGAATTTTAAGATACTCCAATGGTAACATATTAAACAAGTAATCACGCAACAGTCGAGCTTGCTTGACAGGTAAATACCCTGCACCTAATAAGCCGCTATTATATATATATAAACCGCTCCTGATCAACTTCGGACAAATTCGGACTTGGGGCCTCTTAAAATAAAAAAACATAAATGAATGAACACCAAATTCCAAAAAAGGTTCTATGGGGGCTATATGATGTAGTTGCCCGATCTGAATTAAAATTTTTCAATGACCGTAAGGCATCCTAAAATGAATACAAACTGAATTTGGTTCAATTTCGATGAAAAACACAAATTTTTAATGTATTCCAAAAAAAAAATCAATTCTATGTGGGCTATATAGATGCCCAATCCAAATCAAATTTTGTTTGTTGATGTAGATGCCAAATTCGGTTCAATTCCAATGAAAAACAAAAAAGCTATGAAATAAAAACACTTCAATTTTCAGTTTTCATCTCTAGATATGTTTAAATTATCATTCGTCCGAACAGACAGACGGACATGGCTAGATTGACTTGACTTATCACGCTTATCGATAACTCAATATGGCGTTAACATAATATATCGATGTACCTATATATAGAGATATATGTCGAACAAAAATATATCGTTATTCCAAGCCGATATGTTGCTTGACCTTTCATGACGATCGGTCCAATGGGTGCAAAGATATGACGAATTTCCCATATCGCTTATATAAGCGGGCCATGTCCATTTTCCAAAGCGATATATAGCCCTGAACACTCCTATACCACTTTTATTGCAATCTGTCCAATAGGTGCAAAGATATGACGAACAAACAAAGAGATAAACAACCAGACATACAAACAGACTAGCAAACAGACAGACATTTTATATTTATAAACTAGCTAACCTGGCGTGCGTCACTACGCATCCTATGTTCAATCTATGTTTGCTGTTGTGCTAGTGATCTTCAACGTGCTTTTGTTGCTGTCTTTCTTTACAAACCACCAGAAGTTTCTGTAGTATTTTACAATTTTTTTTGGAGTGGCGGTGCAACGTCGATAAAATGTATCGAGGTATACCAATATCAACTTTTATATTTGCCTATCTATATCCTTCTGCAGATAGAAAGATACCAATGTACTTATATCGAAAAATCAAATTATCGATGTACGTATATCGAAAACACATAAATATACATACATAAAAATAGCTCCATATATCGATATACATATATCGATAACTCAATATATCAAAATACATATATCACTTAATAATATAGTTGCTTTTCTCTTTTCTCGAATTGTAATTTCCGTACGTCTGTCTCCCCTTCGTATCCTGGGTGTTTTGCAAGCATGGCTTATCTGTTTGTGTTGTAACTGTTTCATAGTTCTCCGTGAGAAATTGCGTTCACAATAACGGTCTGTTATAAAATCAAGGTAGACTCAAATGAGCCACACTTGATCTGCTGGTTTTGCGATAATAACATTCATTTCAAATGTGCCAAGATCCGATCCGGTACCGCTGATTATCTCAATAACGGTGAGGGATTAAAATTTACGTGTGAGTTCTGTCGACCAGCTGAACCCGAGTTGCGTACATTTATAAGGAACGCAAAGGATGGCTTTGAGACCCTCCACGCCGGCTCTCGTCAACTAAGCGAAATAGTCTAAGCTCGCATTTAATTTCAATTATTTTAAGGTTGAGTTGCCAAAGGCAATACAGGAGTGCGAAAGAAAAGCAACCGTCTTGAATGCAATTCAGTGAGCGGCTAATATTTCAAAGTGTTAAAATAATGATTCTTGCCTACCAAAATGTAAGAAGTCTGAATTCTAAGCTCTACACTAATTGATGTTTATTGAAACTTAGTTAAAATCCGATATTTTAGACTAGGCCATTTTTCCTAATAATAATATCACATATAAATTTGATCGTCCCTCTCGCCGGGGTGGTGGCGTACTCATTGATGTTGATTCTGCCCTTCTGTCGGAATCTATTCTGTTTTATCTTTCTTAACGAAATTTAATTTATAAGTACTAAAGTATCTCTTAAATGTTTTCCAGTCTATCACTGCCTCGTACAGTCCTCCACGTTCCGATATTTATGTTTACTTGGATCATCCTAATGCTATTCAATCGATCGCGTCAATGCTTTCTGATACTGTCTCGTTGTCCTCTGATATCGATTCAGCCGGTTCGATACCTTCAAGGCACGAATTTATTGACCGCCTACTTGAATTGTGATTTCCTTAATTTCAAGTTAATTTCGTAGCAAACTCATTGTATCGCATACTTGATTTGATATTTCTTTCTGACCCTTCCTTTACAGTGGTCTCAAGAGTAGAGCCGCGTTTACTTCTTAAAGACCCGCTTCATCCCTCACTACACCTTACTATGGATATTCTTATTCCTGCAGTGCGTGCATCTTCTAACATGTTGGCTAGAACAAACTCATTTAGTCGTTAATCTCAACGAAGTCATCCTTTAAGCCGATTGGTCATATTTATACACTTGTACAGTGCGGTAGACTTCTCTTACAAAATTCTTCATTCCATTTTTAAGGATTTTGTTCCGATCAAGCGTCCAGTTAGGCTTAATAAGCCAGCTTGGCTTACTAACTTAAAACAAGTAAGAACGCTATTGTCCACTTCTGACTGTAAGATTCTCCTACTCAGACCACTTTTTGTGGACAAACCCGATTTGTAAGTCTTTAAATTAATACACTATTAATTCAATTTTATTAACTATCATCAACTGCATAACGTAACTAGAAGAGAGAATGGTTTCTGCCGAAGATTGCCCTTCGCAAAAAATGTTTCTTGTTACATCCTACTAATTGCTTGTAGACATCCTGCAACATGTGACCAAAACAAATTGGCTCGCAGCGACAATGTTGATGGCATGTTCTGGCAAATGGGCGTACACATGTTTTCAACAAATCAGAATGCGGTCTTTCTCTCACACATAGCAATGATAATACATAGCATACATATATACATACATATATGGAAACTTTTTTAGCGATTTTGTCTACACTTCTTATCCGCTCTTAATGAAATATGGAAGACCAAAAGGGTATGTGCTTATACATATATAAACGGAGTTTTAAGTAGTTTGTCAAAAATTGTGGGAGATATTATCACTTTATCGATTTTTGGATGAGGGAGGGGGTGTGGCAAAATTGTAAAACAAACTTGATCTGTGTGTATACTAATAGAGTCTACATTAGTTACTCTAGTACTTATAGTCTCCGAATTCTAGGTGTTCATACAGACTTACAGACGGACATGGCTAGATCGACTCGGCTGTTGATCCTGATCAAGAATATATAAATGGAAACTCGGAAGCGCTTCTTTTTGCCTGTTACGTACGTTTGCATGAATGCAATATACTCTTTTACTCTACTTGAGTGCGAGTATAAAAACTCGTGAGAAGCAAAAAGTCATATGCCATAGCATACTTGACCTTAGGCAGATCAGTGCGTGGGTCCAAACATATGGTTGAAAGTGTAAGAACGGTTAAAATGCAAAGTACATACACCTGTCAGAACAACAGAAAATATTCCTATTATTCTCAACTTGCCAGTATGGAATCTAGATCTGTTCCGCTCACCTGTATTTGAAAGTATGCCTTTTAAGATTGAAGGCTACATGGAGCACCGAAAAATCGCCATCGCGTGGTGTAGATGTAAAATTCCGGTGCATCATACTGATCAAACTGATATATGAAGTTGAAAGTACACTAATCTCAAAGAAACTGACAAACTAATATCTTCACATCTTCTCTGTAAAGCGGTATTTATTTGACAGAAGAATGAGGTTGGTATGGCACATGGATTATGGTATGTGGACTAAACTCGTGGGGCATTTGTACGTGTGTGTGTGTGTGTGTGTGTACATGTATAAGCTCATAAACTACCGATTTGCTAAACTTCATTAAGGTCGGATAATAATTCTTGACAAAATCTTAAAAAAACCAACATTTTGTATGAGAGCGTTTGGCACAAATAAAAAAAAACAAGTAAGAACGCATTAGTCGAGATTTAGATGGAAAACAAACGTAAATTAATGAACACCAGAAAAAATCGGTAATATGGGGGCTATATGATATAGTGTCCGATCTGATTTAAAATTTAGTCTATGAATGTGGATAAATACAAATTTGGTTCAATTTGGATAAAACAAAAACATTTTGTGTTCATTTTGAAAAAATCCGTTCTATGAGGGGTATATGATGCAGTTCTAACTAAATTTGGTTCAATTTGGATGATAAACAAACATTTTCTGTTAATTTCGAACAAACCGGTTCTATGGGGGCTATATGATGTAGTTGCCCGATCTGAATAACATTTTTTCAATACACTTCAGGCAACTTTAATTTGGTTCGATTTGGATGAAAAAAAAGGTTTTATTCATTCCTTAAAAGTCAATTATATTGGGCTATATAATATATTAGCCTGATCCGAATCAAATTTGGTCAATTGATGAAGATGCCTCTAGGACATATAACCCCCAAATTTGGTTCCATTTCAATGAAAAACAAGAAAGGAAAGCTAGCTTGCCGAAGCTTATATACCGTTTACGTTGTATATATATAACCGATCTAGAACAAATCTGGGTGGAGTGGATACAAGGGATACACGACTAATTTGTTTTAATTCGGATAAAAAACAGAAAAGTTCTGCTGTTAAGGGTTCATTCCTTAACAATCGGTTATTTGGGAGCCAATTGATATAATAGTCCGTTCTTGATTAGATCAGGACAGTGGGCGTGGTGTTTATTCAAATGAATACAAGCCGAAATTGGTTTGATTTGGATGAAAAACAGAAAATTTATGTTATTAAAAGTTTATTCTGGAACAATCGGTTATATGGGAGCTATATGATATAGTTGCCCGATCTGGATAAAACTCAAACTTGACGAGCGGGTAGACAAAGGAAGCATTTCAGCCTTGTGGCTGTTAAGACTTCTAACATCTTTGTATTGAAACAGACGAAAGGGTAGATGGACGGGCGGACTGACCGACATGGTTATATCGATTGCCCTTGTCATGCTGATCAAGAATATTTAGTCGGAAACACTTGGTTCTGTACGTTGCAAGCTTCATGACAACATAAATATACTTTCACATTTTTTGTGAATGGTGTAACGATGGTGATATCAGTGAGCCTCTTAATCCTGAAAGCGATTTCTGCACTGACACACTCAAACTTGACGGCTACTTTGAATAATATTGGTTTTCCGACGGGCAATGCCCATATTTGTCCAATTTATAGGGTAAGTTGATAGTTGTAGTATTATGATCAAGATTAATTTAATTGAATCTTTGCACCTTATATAAGAAATTATTTAGTATGACACGTGTAATTATATCAATCATTTATTTTATGTAAATGAATATTGAGCAAATAATGTTGCCAGGACAGAACATTAGGCGTCTCTGCCTTTCGACGAACCAATAAAGACTAAACTTAAACTTCCTAAAGTACAAGTGCGTCGGTCCGGACGCGCTGCTTCTGTGCATTACAGCGTTCGCCCCATCCAGTGGCTTATTTAGTTAACTCTTGTTAACTACTCCCTACTTCAAAACTTGACCGTCCTCGGTCAAGCCCGTGCTCTTCAGCATCTTCTGAACCGCGATGGTGTTTCCCTTCTGCTGCCTGCTCCGCAACCATCAAGAAACACCGATTAGAGCAGCGCACACGACGGTAGCCAGTATGGGACCGATCGTAAGGTTTGTCTGGACTTTGGTCAGGTGTTGCAGATTTTCCTCTATTAACTTGTGAAGGTACGGCAGGCTTAACAGAGCTTGGTGGCTGGTGACGTTAATCTACGCAGAAGTCGCCACGCCCGGGATCCTCTTAGGAGCATTTTTAGAGTTGGTGTAATTTTTCCCGTTTATGTGAGCAACCTGGTCAAAGGTAACCAAGTACGTTCCCGCAACGTTGCGTTCGGGACCATCGTCGACAGCCACGATGGCGGTGGCGTCGTTGACTATCACGATACCCTCGTCTACCTCCAAGATCGGTGGGCTGCGTACCGCAGTGGGCCACGGCACCAAAGTGCACTCTACTCCCCGTTATTCCCTAATAGCAGCTGGAAAGCATTAGAAGACTTCCACGGCAGCGATCACCCACCCATCATTACAAAATTATTCTTAGATAACTCTACGAACAAGCCAAAATACATACCGAGGTTTATTACCGACAAAGCAGTCTGGGCTCTATTCTCAAAACACCCACAGCAATTAACTGAAAAACTAGTAGTCACTAACAACATAAATAAAGAAACAGCCACCATACAGAAAATCATTCGCACTGCGGCTCACTTTGCAATCCCCCAATCATCCCCACACAACCACCCAAAAAACGTTCCCTGGTGGAACAATCAGCTCCATTTGCTTAGAATAACTAAGGTATTGTCATTGGAAAAAATAAAAAAGAACATTAACACAGAAAACATAATAAGATACAAATATGGCACAACATTCGACGCTT
>JBAMBM010000645.1:0-115699 GCA_037043425.1 Hirtodrosophila duncani | reverse complement strand
GTTCGCCTGACTTAGGCGGTCTTGCCAAAAGTTTAGCTAGACGAAGTACAAAATGGCTCTCTGCCCTTTGGCACAGAGAATCCATTTCTGGCGAGTTCATCTGCAGATTCGTTGCCTTCAATGATCAAATGTGTAAAAACCTAACAAAGTGTGACCTTGTTGCCCACGGCAGTCTCTAACTAACCTGATGGAGACTCCCCAAAAAGAAAGGGATCTAATAGCAGCTTGACCATCTAAGTATAAGTTAACAGATAACACTCAATATAGGATATTTCATAAGTTTATATTATAAGTTAAAGAACAGCCCTCGCAATTGCGGCGCTGCATACTTTGTATCAGCGCGCTATAGCTGCAATGGTCAGCGGCGGTAACCGGACACTTTTGTTTTGCTACAAGAGTTTCCGTTATTGCCGAAGATTTTGCTGAGTCGGCTTGCCGATCTTAACATTATGTCGTGATGCGAGCTTTGGCTTAGCTTAAGCGAAATATGTTTCCTATTAAGAAATCAGTTCCGAATACAGCGCTCTTCCAATAAGTTGCTAAAATAAATTATCACTCCGACACTCCCGAAAGCGACAACGTCTTATCAGTATTACAGCTGCAGCCGCCAACGGCGATAAGCGCATTCCTTTGCTATGCAGATTTCGTTATCGCGCTCAACTTAACATGTTGTTATGCTTGCAAGTTGTCTTATCTTGAATTGAGCTCCTAAGAAATCTTCTTATGTTAGTTTGGTTCAAAAATGCACGTCGCGTCTCTAACACTCGGCCGTTAAATAATTTGCTTTATTGTCTGAGCCCGAGGCCAGCAATAAGAGGTATAGTATGCCTCTCAACATAATCTTCAGCCATAACTGGACTGGAATTATATTAATTGGCGCCCAACTAGTGGTCGGACTCCACAACCAACAACAATTAAAACAGCAGCACAGGAGCTGCAACAACCAAAACAATTAAGACAGCAGCGCGGGAGCTGCGAGTGATCAGTTTATAAAAAAAAATTTTTGTGTTAATTGAGTCATGTAAGTGGACACTCTAGCCAAAATTTTTCGTCGAACTCAAAATTTTTTTTTTAGAAAAATTAGTTAGTACTAGTGAGTGTTTTATATTGCAACAGATCATATAAAAAAAAGTTTGTGAAACACGTGAGAGTGACTATTTTGAGAATTTGAGTTCAAACAAGTTATCAGCCAGATCGTTAATAAAATTACTTTGTGTTACTTTCTATGTATCTAAAATTGTGCTATAACAATACATACAGTTCTCGTGGTTCAGAGCTGCGTCGTAATTCGACCCATCTTTTGACGGCCCGTTTTGTTTTTCGCGGCCACTGGCCTGCGCATGCCACAGTTCACCAATATAGAAACCCTCGCGAGCAGTCTAGCGACTCAGATTCCGACTGTGACATTCGCATCAGAGTCCCGGCTACAAGACTTCTCCCCGTAGTTCCCCCACCATCAGGTAAAATGGATCCAGATCAGCTTAGGGAAGTAGTAAGGACGGCTATCAGCAATGCTTTAGCCGAACAGGCCGTTGCAAACCAGCAGAGGGAACAAGCATTGACTCAAAGAATTAATGAATTAGCTGAACAATTAACAGCAGCAAACGTTGCCACCCCACAAGTAGTAGCATATGCTGCTATAGGAATTAGAAACGACATTTGCTGTGACGAACCGCTAGATGCCGTCAAGTGCTTACCTGAGTTTGCAGGAGTACAGGAATGCTATGTATCTTGGAGGCAGGCAGCATTAGCCGCTTACGAGATCTACAGACCCTATAATGGCAGTTCTCGTCATTATCAGGCTGTTATCATCATAAGAATCAAGATTAGGGGCCCCGCAGACGCGGTGCTGTCCTCATTTGGTACTGTATTGAATTTTGATGCGATAATAAATCGCCTAGATTTCACATACAGTGACAAGAGACCAATTCATGTCATTGAACAGGAATTAGGTACCTTGAGGCAAGGTGGCCTGTCGCTGCTTCAATATTACGATGAGCTAGAGAAGAAACTCACTCTTCTTACTAACAAAGTTAACATGTCGTATGAGCCAGCTTTAGCAAAGGGCCTATGTGAAAAATTCCGCGACGATGCGTTGCGTGTGTTCATATCGGGTCTCAAGCGCAGTCTTACAGATGTGCTCTTTGCAGCAAAGCCCAGAGATTTGCCTTTAGCGCTAGCCCTCGCGCAAGAAGTCGAGTCAAACCATGGTACGCATTCGCGGCTAATTTCGCAAGAGGTCTAGAAGACAAAGAGCGCAAACCGCATGCAAAAGTGCAGGGTCACCAACAGGAAGGCATTCGCAAGCAAACCAAGGCCCCAGTGCAGACTGACCAGCGAAGCATCAGGCAGCACAATAATAATGGCGCACAGGTGCCCATGGAGGTCGATCCTTCCTTCTCAAGGGTCTTGCAGCCCACTCAAGCCCCTGCTTACACGAATAGGAAGCACTCCTCATCTGACCGCACAGGCGGTCAGAGAAATCAGCAGAGGTTGAATCACGTCACGCAAGGGGCAGAGGCGTATGCTGATGCCGCCTCCAGCGCAGTGGCACAAATCAATGACGATGCTAGTTATGATTCTGATGCCCTAAATTTTTTAGGAACAAATCCCTGCTACCCGTCATCAGACGAAGAGTAGCAGGGACTCAAATGCGTTTCCTTATAGGCACGGGAGCGGCCAAGAATTTCATTCGGCCACATGAAGGGCTGAAAGGCGTCCGCTCGGTAGAGTCCCCCTTCAAAATTCATTCCATTCACGGCGAAACACAAATTAGGCACAAATGCTTTGTTTCAATGTTTGGGTTGAAGGAAACATTTTTCATTCTGCCGGACTTGTCAGCTTTTGATGGGATTGTAGGCCTTGACCTGCTAAAGCAGGCAGCTGCTTCGCTTTGTCTAGCTTCAGGACAACTTAAGTGGGGTACGGAGGTCGAAAAAATCACTAAGTTTCACGAATGTAGACTGTGCAGAGGGTCCCAATTAGCTAGAAGTTCTTTTTTGAAAATACTAAAGACCAGACAAAAGGCTTTTGCAGACCCAGACGAGGCGTTGCCGTATAACGCATCAGTCGTGGCCACCATTAGGACCACAGATGAGCAGCCGATCTATGTCAAGCTTTACCCATATCCAATGGGAGCAGCTGATTTCGTTAATAAAGAAATCAAAGATCTGCTAAAAAATGATATAATTCAAAAGTCCGTCTCTCCCTACAATAACCCAATATGGGTAGTAGACAAGAAGGGCACTGATGAAGCAGGCAAAAGGAAAATGAGATTGGTAATGGACTTTCGTAAACTTAACGAAAGAACCGTGCCTGACAAATACCATATGCCAAATATATCAATGATATTGGGGAATTTGGGGAGAGCCAAATTCTTTTCAACATTAGACCTCAAGTCTGGTTGTCACCAGATCATACTCGCTGAACGCGACCGTGAAAAAAACCTCTTTCTCAGTGAACGTGGGGAAATACGAGTTCAAAAGACTCCCCTTTACATTAAAGAATGCAGCAAGCATCTTCCAAAGAACCATCGACGACATACTGCGAGAGCAGATTGGCAAATTTTGCTATGTTTATATCGATGACGTAATCATCTTTTCAGAAGATGAGGAATCCCACATTAAGCACGTGGATTGGGTCCTAAAAAGCTTACACGCAGCAAACATGAGGGTCTCCGTCGAAAAGTCACGATTTTTTAAGAAAAGCGTGAACTTTTTGTGGTTCATAGTCACCAGCACTGGCGCCACGACGGATCCTGAAATGGTTGGGGCAATACAGGAGTATCCAGAACCTTAAACGCTGTTCGATATCAGATCATTTCTAGGCCTCGCAAGTTATTATAGATGTTTCATTAGGGACTTCGCCGCAATAGCAAGACCCATCTCGATTATCTTGAAGGGTGAGAATGGAAGAGTCAGTAAACATAGGTCTAGAAATATAAAGGTTCAATTCTCTGAAGTGCAGTAAAGGGCGTTTCAGAAGTTGCGCAATATTTTGTCATCCGAGAATGTAATGCTCAGGTACCCCGATTTTAAGAAGCCATTCGATCTAACGACCGATGCTTCGATGCACGGCATAGGTGCAGTTTTGTCTCAAGAGGGTCGTCCTATAACAATGATTTCGAGAACATTGAAGGACAGCGAGGTTAACTATGCAACAAATGAGAGAGAGAGTTATTGGCCATCGTATGGTCACTTGCCAAGTTAAGGCACTATTTGTATGGAGTGACAGACATTAATATCTTCACTGACCATCAACCCTTGACCTTCGCAGTTTCGGATTCCAATTCAAACGCGAAGATCAAAAGGTGGAAAGCGCGCATTGACGAGTCTAATGCACGTATCTTCTATAAACCTGGCAATGACAATCTGGTTGCGGATGCCTTGTCAAAACAGCATCTCAACGTTGTAAATGAACAAGAAGTTGAGTCCTACGCAGCAACGATCCACAGTGAGGTATCTCTCACCAACACCATTGAGACAACAGACAAACCCTTGAACTGTTTTCAAACCCAAATAGTGCTAGGAGAGGCGCGTTTCCCCTTAAAACAGAGTTTTATTCTATTTGGAAATAAGAAACGATACTTGATCAGCTATACTTGCATTGAACCGCTGCTAGACGAGCTCGAAGATGTAGTTTCTCCCAAATGCGTAAATGCTCTCCACTGTAATTTACACACGCTTGCAATGATACAAGATGAATTGGTTCGAAGATACCCGGCCACAAAGTTCTGGCACTGCAAAAATCGCGTAGTGGACGTATTTGCGATTGGAGAAAGAAGGGAAACCCTCTCAGCCGAGCATAATAGGGCCCATAGGTCTGCACACTAAAATATTAAGCAGGTACTCTCCGAGTACTACTTTCCAAAGATGGCAAAAATAGCCAATGAAATAGTGCAAAATTGCAAAACATGTGCTAGGGCTAAATATGATAGACACCCCAAAAAACAAGAGCTTGGGGAGACACCGATCCCCTCATGTGTAGGAGAGATGTTACACATAGACATTTTCTCCACTGACAGGAAATTTTTTCTCACTTGCATCGACAAGTTCTCTAAGTTTGCTATTGTCCAACCGGTCCCTTCAAGAACCAACTAATGAATTTTTTTCCAAAAGCCAGATCTATTTACTGTGACAATGAACCGTCATTGAATTCAGAGACCATCGTGACTATGCTTGCAAATAACTATGGGGCCAGCATTTCAAATGCACCACCATTGCATAGCATCTCGAATGGACAGGTTGAGCGCTTTCACAGCACTCTGTTAGAGCTAGCCAGATGCCTAAAGATCGATAAAGGCATAAGTGACACCGTAGAAGTCATTTTGCTGGCTACAACTGAGTACAAAAAGTCGATTCATTCGGTCATCGACCAGAGACCAGTTGATGTAGTTCAGGTGCACGCAGATGAGCCCCAAGGGAAGATACAAGAAAAGATCAGAGACGCTAAGACGGCGCTCAGAGCTAGGGAAAACGCTAATCGGCAGAATAGGGTCTTTGACGTTGGTGACAAAGTGGTCAAGTCCAACCGACGGCTCGGAAACAAACTCACACCTTTATGTGATGAGAAGGCCGTGGATGCAGACCTGGGGACCAAGGTCCTCATTAGAGGGAGGGTGGTCCACAAGGACAACCTAAGGTGACTCCCTTGTTTTTTTTTTCATTTTTTTGTTACACCTTTTTTAAGCCACTAAGAAAACTCGTATAAGTTAGATATAGTTAAATTTATTATTAGCCACCTGGCAAACCTCTTTAAAAAGAAGAACGGAAAAGTTGCTAAAATGCCAACAATAGACAAATAGAAATAAACACTAGAGTTCAAGACCAGCTTAACCAGTTAAGAGTTACTGTCAATAACCAAAAAAACACAAGTCGACACTAGCCATTTGTTTAAAACACTGTCTACAATCAGAATGCTGATAGTGGAGTTGCATTATTTAGTGCTTTCTATTACTCTTTGACCCACTCAGATTTGAAATCAATTTGGCTAGAGGAACCCACCAACACTCCCATAGGAGATCTTATGTCCGTTTCGTCCGTAAAAATTCTTCAATCCATTAACACTATATCATATTGCGATTGTTTGACAACATCATAGCCGAATGCGATGGAGAAACCCACACACTGCAGAGTTGCGCCGCTTCACCTGGAGCCACATTTTATCGTCTGGCATTAGAGAGTTCATGTGCCAAAGAGCTGCATGCAGGTGGCACGGCATGCTGCGAGATCCAGCCGAGCAACCTGGAAACAATCACCCATGTAGATGACGGAATCATCATCCTCAACGACGGGTCCGCAAGGATTCCGGTGGACAACGGCACTGAGGTACAAGGCACGCATCTCATCACGTTCGGAGACCGAGTCGCAATTAACGGGACTCTGTTTTACAATCACAACAACGTACGCAATAGAGTCCCGGGTATTGTCAATTCTCCCTTGCTGAACATCACTGCCAGCCAAGACGTCCTCAGCCTCACTTACCTTCATCGTTTGAATGAACGTAATTTGGAGGTGATACAGCAATTCAAGAAAGACGTCGGAACCGATCAAGCTATCGTGTGGCATTCATCATTGGAGCCATATGCTGTGCTCTACGAAGCAGTTACGAGAAGTCGTCGCCTGGATTGGGTCGGCCGAGGACGGCCTTATACTTGAAGGGGGAGTAGTTAACAGTTAACGCTCAATATAGGATATTTCATAAGTTTATATTATAAGTTAAAGAACAGCCCTCGCAATTGCTGCGCTGCATACTTTGTATCAGCGCGCTATAGCTGCAATGGTCAGCGGCGGTAACCGGACACTTTTGTTTTGCTACAAGAGTTTCCGTTATTGCCGAAGATTTTGCTGAGTCGGCTTGCCGATCTTAACATTATGTCGTGATGCGAGCTTTGGCTTAGCTTAAGCGAAATATGTTTCCTATTAAGAAATCAGTTCCGAATACAGCGCTCTTCCAATAAGTTGCTAAAATAAATTATCACTCCGACACTCCCGAAAGCGACAACGTCTTATCAGTATTACAGCTGCAGCCGCCAACGGCGATAAGCGCATTCCTTTGCTATGCAGATTTCGTTATCGCGCTCAACTTAACATGTTGTTATGCTTGCAAGTTGTCTTATCTTGAATTGAGCTCCTAAGAAATCTTCTTATGTTAGTTTGGTTCAAAAATGCACGTCGCGTCTCTAATACTCGGCCGTTAAATAATTTGCTTTATTGTCTGAGCCCGAGGCCAGCAATAAAAGGTATAGTATACCTTTCAACATAATCTTCAGCCACAACTGGACTGGAATTATATTAATTTATATACAGATAGTCGCCAATTTTTAGTTTCTGATCCAAAATATGACGGACGCAGACCTCAATGGCATGTACCTTGTATTGGAAAACAGTGGTCCAATGTCCCATGATAATGGGGATACTGGTGTTGAGATCATGTATGCCTAGCATCTGTTTCCTCCTTTGTCATTAAGCCATCAGTAAACCAAGTTTATTCTATGCATCGAAGGAGGGCAGCAATTTTGCCAGTCATCGCGGCTTCGAATTTTCCATCAAAAAATAATTCAGTGGTCATACAAACTGATAGATAGAGAACAGATTTTGGTGCTATGAATATTTATAAGTATACTGATACGACCAGTGTCACTTGATTTTATACCGGAGTTAACTGCATGTGCTGCGCGGTCATCGGGGCTGTTATCTGATTGAATAAGGTTCAGTGGTGTTAGCTCTAAAACCCTCTCCATTGCAACCGTAGGGTACGACCGAACGGTTGGTTCCATGAAGAGGTACGAAATTCTTTGAATTCTGTATCATTTGCCAATCGCATAACTGAGGGACTAATCATCGCCATATACATCGAGAATATCATTTTCGGAGAAAGACTCCCTAAGAGATGTCTGCAGGCTAACAAGGGAGGTTGTCAATCACAATAGACCAAGCACCCGTGGGTACCTTTTGATGGCTTTGATGCTCAACGAGGTTCTACTGGTGGTGAATGACATTATCACCTCTTCTAGCATGGCTCTCATATAATGGTATGCTCGTCAATACCCCTTAGGGCCAGTGCCTGTGTTATAGAGTCATATCTGATGTTATTAGACGTCCTAGAAAGCACAAAGCTCTGCATCTTTACAACGAAGGCTTTTTCGATGCTTCTAGTGAGCTGATGTAGGGCAGTCTCAGAAGATTTTGCCTTTGGAGTAGGCAAATCGTTTCTCATGTACGGTAAACGAGAGACATAATAATGTGAAGATGTATCAGTTGTTCGATAGTCTTCAGAACGAAAGAACTAAAACTGAGACGTTCAACAACAAAAACACACACACGAAAAGAGATTAAGTAAAACAAACAATAGTAGACTCGTACGCTTACTTTCAATGAAAGGAAAAATAAATAAACTTTTAACATTATCTACTTGCTATTTGCTTTAGTATAGAAGTATTATTTGAAACAAGAGAGATTTTTTTGAAGTTAAGGTTAACGAGATTATCACAGTGAGAACACAGAACACGCAAGGTTCCTGCAACACAGCTTTATTGACGGTAATCAAATGTGTAAATCAAATATTAAGATATTGTCTAGAAGAACATCCAAATCGTCTACGATATCTATCAGATAAAGGGGACTATCCTTGAGAAGGCACGATGTCTGAAGCGGCTTGCAACGACAAAAGGACTTGACTTTGCATTTAAAAAAGTTTAGGTTTAGTAAAATAACCTGACACCGCGATTACACAGCAGCAAGGTCATCTTGTGGAAAAAAAGGAAAAGTTGTTAAAAGAAAAGCAATAAAAACAGTGCCTGGGGAAGATCGTAGATAAAAATGGTTAGGAAAAGAATCTTAGATAGTCGGAGATCCACTTAAGAAAATGGGAGATAAAACTTATGTATATTGGAACAGTGACATACAGACCCGAACGCTTTGCTGAAGTCAGTGTAAATTATGTCAGTTTGCATTGTATCTTAAATACATGTTGTATATTGTATGTACTCTTCATAAACCCATGCTGAGAAGACGAAATAAAAAAAAGAGAATGTTGTAACTGTGAAGCCAAGAATTTTTTAAAAAAAGCTTAGAAATAGAGGACAGTTTTGATATGCCCCTATAGTTTTGGGCATTAGTCTTATTCAGTTTATGGATAAAAAAAATGAAAAACGACTCCTACCAGAGAGAAGGAAATGAAGAAGAATTTAAAGACAGATAAAAAAGCTTCTGTATGACTTGAGCCATCCGTCTTGCTTTGATGCGGCATTGCAACATGGTTGCAACATTTTTGATGTGAGCCAATATTCTGAAGAGAATCTAGTAGGTAGTTTCTTCAAATAATAGCCTTGAAGGCTGACTTGCGTTTTGCCAGGATCACGATCTTCAAATCATCCCCGAGCTGTAAGTCCATAGGCTAAGCGTTTGAAGCTTGAGCCAGATTTGCAGGCCTCATAAACCAGATTGAATCCTGCAGCTCCTATAGAGTACATCCCCTTGAGACCAAATCGGCAGGATTGCAGAGAGTGGGTACATTTCTCCAGATACAATTCGAAGAGCTCTCCTGTATATCAGCAACTCGTTTGCCGACGAAAGTAGAGAGTGTTGCTGAATGTTGCCTTATGTAATGCTATCTGAGAATCGCTCCACAGATATACCTTGTTCTCTATTTTTGAAGATGTACTTGATTTTGGTATATAGTAATGCCAAAAGATAAGCTCCAGCTAATTCTAATTTCGGGAGTGACTCTTTTCTTGTTGGTGCCAACCTAGACTTTGAAGTTATCAGCTGTACCCTAACCTTGCCATGAAACCCTTCCAAATTGATGCATTGCAGAATCCATGTAGTTGTAGGATCTGAAGATCTGGTTGCAGACAATAGCGATGTATTGTCATCGATTCCAATGATGGTAGTATTGATATAGTCCCATATTTGATTAAGGTGAGGTGGGACAGTTTCATCCCAATCCAATTTCAGTAACCATATCTCTTGCATAATGGTTTTCGCAACTATAACTACAAGTGGTACCATTCCTAATGGATCAAATAGTGATGATGAAAGTGGTAATATGGTTCATTTGCTCACGGTCTCGAACTTCTTCTTCGGAATGCGAATAAAAGCAATCAGCTCGTTGATCTCATGTCAGGCCAAGTGTGCTAGTGATAGCTGTCTCTTCGAAAATGAAATCCTTTACGGTAATGTCATTAACAAAGTCTGGATGATTTGAGTGCCATTTATCCAATTTCATTTTTCCTTTGCTGAGAATCTCGAAGACTTCTGCCTTGAGTTACCTTATGCCTTCAGCAGTATAATGTCCACATAAGTAATCGTCTACGTAGAATGACTTGACAGCTTCTGCTCCTAGCTTGAAATCTTGGGAGTGAAGATCTGCTAGATATGTGTGATATAGGTAACCGTGTTGAGTTCACATGTGAGTCATTCTTCCTTTGTTGAATTTCTGAATTTCTGAAATTTACCATCACGTTTGTCTACAAAAACATTTTGACTACATCAGCACAGTTTGCGTATCTGAACATCCGAAACTGTAGAAGCAACTGATACAATTCTGTTTGAATGGTTGGTCCCACCATTAACAATTCGTTGAGTGACCTCTCGGATGAAGATTTACAAGATGCATCGAAAACAACTCGCAATTTTGTCGTTATGCTGCTCATCTTGAACACACAATGGTGTGGTATAAAGTCCAACATAGGAAAAGTTTCCAAACTCATATGCTTTAGTTTCTCGAACTCGTACATTAATTCCGGATAAGACGCCCTTAGTGTTGATGTGCGATCTGCGCGCCTCTCCAACCCGGAAGGGTAGCCGAACTGTGACTCTGCCATCTGCTTCATGGCGAACGGTATTGACAAGAATCCGTTCCCATTGTTGTTGTTCCGGAGCAAGCTTGTTCACGGGCTCACTAACATAATCGATATGCCACAATCGTGCCAGACTCTCCCATAGATAGTGGACAGATATGGTGAAGGACTATCGTCCAGAGACTATCCACACAAGTAGGGTTTTTGTAGCGTGGGTAGTCGTGGACCCAATTTGATCTGCCCCACTTAAAGGATCTCAAAAAAGGGTTTCAGTACCAATAAGCAAATCAATGCGATTGCTAACTTTATATTTTAAGGAAAATTCCAGTGTGATATATCTGTTTCTGAGTGTGGTTGGTATGCAATATGTGAAGTTATGCAAAAATCAACATTTTTTAAACGTGATCTGATATTGGTAGATGCGCCAAATTTTATGCGAGTGTGTGACTCACCAATACTAGAAATCTTCATATGGTGTTTTCTCCCAGGTAATCGCATAATTTGTGCAAATTCTTCTGACATAAAGTAAACCTGTGAGCACGACTCCAGCAATGCCCAGAGCAGTCTTTAACCAATACCATTGCTGTAGCTAACATAATATTTTCTGATGAGTTGTGTGTATGAGTGTGGGCGACTGGCTGCTGGGATTCCGGTACAGGTGTATTTGCCGACTGGGATTGTGCTGGTAAATGTGTGGGTGCTGCAGATGATACTCTGGGCCCTACAATAGGCATAGGAGGGCGTGCCGTAGATGCTGATCTGGGCTCTACATTTTCTCGAAGCAAATGAGTGTGATGCGGCGACTACCTCGATGGAAATTGTACTGTTTGATGTCCCTTTGTTAAGCAGTTCAGACATAATATTAGACGTCTTACTGCATTGTATCGCTGTAGTGGCGAAATGGTCCTAAACTACGACACGATGTTCCGAGCTGGAGCTAGCCCCTGTCGTGGTGCTATGTGATTGCGAGGCGTGGCTGATGATGTTGAATTATTTGCTGGTACTTCCGACTGGCTTAAAGTTTGAAGAAATTGGCAATGTCTTTCAATTACCTGTTCGCATGAATTCCAGGTTGGCAAGGTTCAAAGATTTGTTCCATTTGCTTCTAGTATTCTGGTCGGCTTTCTCTATGGCGATTGAGATTAGCATAGCATCTGCAATTTGCGACCCGATTTGAATAAGTTGAACAAGGCGTTATCAACGAGACTATGAAGCTGTGTGCTATTCGGCTTATTCATACTATATCCAAAAATATTAATTTTGGTATATCATTCGTTCGTCGAGCCGCTCTAGTGTCGTTGTATATTTTTCATCTGTTACCTGAAATGCCTTCATCATTTCTAAAGCTGCTCCCTTTAGGCCACTTCAGCCGATTAAAACTTTTCAGCCTTTTATAGGTATGATTGCTTATATATTACCTGGTTGAACAGAGTAATGAAATTTGAATATTTGGAATAATCACCGTCAAATGATTGAAGTTTAATTTGAAGCAACTTTATTGACGAGGCAGCCACTGCATTATATCCAAATTCGTGCTGGTGGGCAGGCCTTGTGCAAGCTTTTCAGTGATGGCAACTTTGATGGCCACATACTCGTAATCTCCCCCTGGAAAATCCTTTTTATTCTCTTGCTCAAAATGTATTTGAATCTTGATCAACGGCTTGTAGTGTGTTTCAAGAGTTCCAAGTCTGCACTGAAGCTCAGTAGTATTCAACGGCTTTCCTTTTGTTGTTCGAATGCTAACAATTTTCTTGCGAATGTAAAGGCTCATTTTAAAAACAAGGTTTAATATAGTATGTTTAACACGAAACTTGTAACCGCGCCTGTTTTGCACAAAGTGTGCATGCTTCGTGTATACCTGAACTCAGTCTGCATGCAGAAGGGCCGATACAACTCCCATACAGGGTATACTTTGAACATCAGCCTCCGAGTCGAATGATAATAGCGAGTGGGGGTGGGCGTGCTATCTTTTCACCTCCCAGATACATAATAATATTAAGGATCTCTACTGAAACTAAAAGTGGAGCTCAACTCCCAAAACTAAAATACCTATAAACAAAACGGGCCACACCCTAAATATTCAAATTTACGAAAAGTAATGTAGCTTTTATATTATTGAAGTCTCAACAATTGGCAATTTGGTTTTATGATGTTAATTGACCCACGCGTTCTTTACCCAACCCGATCTACGACCTTCAAGCAACAGTTGACTGAAGATCCCATAAGAATAAATTGCTACTTCAAGTGCCCATGTCTCCTGGAATTATAGGACTTACACTTCCATGTTAATATACTTCATGATTGATTCATAAATTACTCAAATATATACTCATCATTATGCTATTTCTTAGCCACTAATTTCCTAACTGAAATTTATTTCAATAGTATAAATCAACTTATATATTCTACATTGTTCTTAGCTATACAAAAAACAAGGGCACGGATCTTTTGGATTCAGCAATTATCGTTGCTGATCATAATTGTGTTTAATTTAATGCTCTTTTATGTAACAAAACCTTTTGGTTTTGGATGTTTGCTGAATCTTGTGTTTCACAATAGGCGATCAACTAGTAGCTAGAATTTTAATATAGAATATGTGTGTGTATATGTATATAGTAAGAAGATTTGAAATATAACATATTTAAGTGAGTTAGTGCATATTTAATTCTAAACTTATGTTTTTTCAGGTTTATCTTGATTTTACCTTACTTTAAGCTCACTTGAGAAAAAAAAAACGGAATTTCATTTACTTATTAAACAGTTCAAAATAGCTGGATTAATATATGGATTTGTTAAATTTTGTTATATTTTCAAATTCATAATAGATAAAGGAAAAGTGTTTTAATGTGTTAAAAGAAAAATACTTGTTTATATTGACAAAATAGTGCAAACTTGGCAGTCACTAACGCACAACAAACAGACATATAAACGGTATTAATATGCCCATCTGTGCTACATTAAGTCAATGTAAACACAGAACATAATAATGACTTACATATAGAAATCTCCAACGGTGAAAGACCTTCCAACGATGTTTAGGTCCACATCTTTATTTGATTAAATGTTCATATTTCTTTGTCTCTTTCAACACTTCATTCGCTTTTAATTTTACTTTAATAATTTTAATTTTTTTGGTGGCTTTTGAGATTTTTGGTTAGATCGTTGTTGCACATAAGCTTATAATTTTTCAATGCTTTTTATCGGACTGAGCTTTGACTCGAGCTTTAGATTTGGTTAGCTTTGCACACTGGGCTCGATCTAAATAAAATGCACACAAAAAAAAAATGACAAGCCACATTTGCCGAAAATATTGTGTCCGCCACATTATGGGACATTCTGCATTAGGCGACCTGGCGGACAATCTATATCAAATTACACTTAAGGCGGTTTTAGATTTGCGTTGTCATATTCACTGTACTTCAAATGAGATTAGCCACGTGGCTGAGCTCTAACGAGATTGCAACAGCCGTTAGCGTGGCTTAGCAAGCGGGGAATTCCGATGCTGCAATTTGGATTCTCCGTCTGGATCCGGGCAATTTGCTCCCAGAGCCGGAAACTGGCATAATGTCAATGCCACCAATGGACCCAAATTGTCGACACAAACCTGATATTCGCTGCCTTGGCACAAAGCGAATGCTCCAATGAGGGGT
The DNA here is from genome assembly GCA_037043425.1 of Hirtodrosophila duncani. NCBI lineage: Eukaryota > Metazoa > Arthropoda > Insecta > Diptera > Drosophilidae > Hirtodrosophila > Hirtodrosophila duncani. The sequence continues at coordinate 101,248 of JBAMBM010000645.1, read as the reverse complement.
TTGAGACGTGTTTGCGATCTGGATGTGGCTGGAACGGTACACTAGAATCGTAAACACGAATTTGAACAAAAAATATGTATGGAACCCAACGATATGGTATTCTGCGCATACCTTTTACTGTGCTTTTCCAATGCACAACTCCAATTTATTTATAGCTGACCATTCCCTAGCTTTTTCTCTGAGAGTCAAATGCAACGTTAAGTTGGCTGTATTACTGACCAATCAGAATTTAGCAAGCCGTAAGCGCAACTTACATTAAAGCTTTCTAGTTTACAGCGCAGGCGACAATTATGTCGCAAACGATATGCGATGTAAACCGTTAAAATTCAAATTCAAGTAAACAAGGCACAGCGACCATTACAATATTAATTCAAACTGGCGGCGTTTGGACAGTTTGGAACCTTTGTTTGTGTCTATAAACGTGTTCTAACAAGAAGTACATAAGTATTTTGCAAGCTTCGCTGGTCAAATTGTCCAAATCTTGCTTGTCTATGTGGGATACATCCACAATATAATAATTTTCAGTCAAATTTGGTTAGAGTACTTAATAAGTTTTAAGTGTGGAGCTAATGCCACTACCTTTGAACTAGAGACTCAAACGTGGTCATCAATGGCGCTTGTACCTTTTAGTGTGAAGGCAATTATGTACTCACATTGGTGTCATCTGAGTCAACACATTGGTATCATCCATTGTTTTTTTTTGTGTCCCAATATATTTCGATCTACTTCTTAGTTCCTAATCGGAGGCTACAACCCATATTTACACCAATTCTTAATGTTAAATTCTAAAAAAAACTTCAACTAACATACATGCATTGGCTACACGACGATTGTAATGATGTCGCGGAGTTTGATACTGTCCGTCTTGTTGTTTAGCCTAATGTTTGTTGGTGTGTTTATTTAGCAGCATTTCAAGACTGAGGCACTTGTTATAGTTTTGTTCTTGCTGAAATACTGTGACGGCTTCAAAGTCAGGAGAGTGACTTCGTTCCGACTTTTTTGTATGATTTGTGTCCAGCCTAGTTGGCAATTTGGATTTCGTAAAAATGCTTACTTTTTTGCATATATTTTTTTCCTGACTTTTAGGCGGCCACAATATTGCAGCATTAAATTCAAACACCATCTGCTTAACCTCTAACCCCCTCTAACAATCCTCCTAAGGAAGAACTAAAAATCGGATACCGATTAGACTCCCTGCCACCGCACAGTCCGTACCATCTAATATAGCTTCGTCTATTTTTCTTGCCTACCAAAATGTTAGATGCCTTAAATTTAAACTCCCTAAACTTTACTCTGATAGCTTATCTTTTGATTTTCATATTTTAACATTTACTGAAACTAGGATAGAACCCGATATCTTAGACTCTGCAATCTTTCCTAATAATTATATCGCCTTACATGGATCCTTACTTGGATCACCTTAATGCTATTCAATCGATCGCGCAAATGCTTTCTGATACTGATCAATTGGAGCCTTTTGGTGATTTCAACATCTGTAATGACATGTGGTAGTCTGTCTTCGACTCAGCCGGCTTGATACCTTCAAGGCAACACGAATTTGTTGACGTCCTACTTGAATTGTCCTTATCTCAAGTTAGTTTTGTAACAAAATCATTTAATCGCCAACATGATTTGATATTTGCTTCTGACAATTTCATTTCAATGATCTCTAGAGTCAGTCCGCCTTTGCTTCCTGAAGACCCGTTTCACCCATCATTATATTCTGACAACTTGTCAGCTAGAGCATATTCATTTAGAAAGGCTGATTTCCCTAGTCTTAACAATGACATTCCTCAATCAGACTGGTCATACTTCTACACTTGTACAGATATGGACAGTGCGGTTGAATACTTTTACAAAATTCTTCATTCCATTTTTAAGGATTTGGTTCAATAGTCCTGTTAGGCTTACTCCACAGTTCTGTAATTTAAAAAATATCAAGTCTACACTCTTACAGAAGTTCAAAGTCTCGGGAAGGTCCTCTGACCATTCGCTCTTTATTGCTGTTCTTGCAAGGTTCACTGTCATTAATTCTAAGTGCTATAATGCATCGCTCTAGGGTACAATTTTCTCAGGAAACAAAACAATTTTATAATTTTGTTAATTCAAAACGTAAAACATCTGTCTTACCTTCTTCATTGTTTTATATAAATACTACAGCAAATACAGATCAAGGCATTGCCAACTTGTTTGCAGAGTTCTTTCAAACAACTTATTCCTCTCTTAAGTATCGGCCTGGTCTGTTATACCCTTATAGCTTACACAGGTCTAAGAACATCCCACCTCCCCTAGTCACTAAAAGCTTATTGCTTAATGAACTTAAGTCTATTAAGCCTAACTTTTTTCCTGGTCCTGATGGTGTTTGGGGGTGTACTCTCAGATTCTGGTACGCTTTGTAAACCGATTGTGAAGCTTTTTCATCTATCTTTGAATTCTTCGTCTTTCCCTTCCCTCTGGAAGGAGTCGCTTATTATTCCTCTCCTTAAAAAGGAAAATAGGACTGATGCCCAAAACTAAAGAGGCATATCTAAACTGTCTGCTATTCCTAAGCTTCTTTAGAAAATATTAGCTTCACAGTTACAACACTCTTGTGGTTCTATAATTTCATCTGGAAGCGTATTTCCACCACCACTAATTTACTAGAATTTTCTTCTATTTTAGTACAAAGATTTAAAAATAAAATGATAACTGACGTCACTTACACTGACTTCAGCAAAGCTTTTGAGTCGATAAACCACTGTTTATTTATTCATAAGTTGGATCTTCTTGGCTTCCCATTCCCCTTCTCTTCACCTTATTTAACACCTAAGTGCTTCATGTTCTAGCCCACGCTCGTGTACTTATGTACCCTAACGACGTTAAACTTTGTTTGTTCTTCAAAAAGTCTTCTCATCAAAGTTATGTCGTTTTGTCGTAGCACAACGCTTCAGACATCGTCCTTCTTAACGATACGTCCCTTAATCGGATAGACACTGTTGTTGACTTGGGTGTTTTTTTAGACCCCAAATTTAAATTCGATTTACACATTTCAATTACCGTTAATAAGGCTGGGTTTTATTAAGCGATGGTCGAAGGAATTTGATACAACTAAACTGTTTTGGAGAATGTATGTTTGGGGTTCACAATTAAGGTATCACCGCATTGAGTCTGGTCATCAACAATTTTTACTGTTTCCTCTCCGTGGTTTGTGACCCAATAGCCCCTCCGTTTATGTTAAAGTAACCTTCCATCTCTTGAAAATTGTAGAATTATGCTTAATGTTATCTTTATACATAAGTTGATTAATGGTTAAATTGAGTCGCCGTCTTTAATTAGCCAAATTAGTTGCTGTATTCCTCGTAGAACGACTAGAAATTATGTTGCTATCTATCTTCAGCACCGTAATTTATCTCCTGCATGAACCTTTTCGTGTCCCCTGTTGTAACTATAATAATCTCTTTAACTTTATCTATTTTAATAACTCCCTAAACTCAAACAAAACATCTATACTAACGCATCTAGCTAGTGGATAATGTAAATTGTGTATGGCTTGTTATTTTTACTTTCACTGAAAGTGAGCAAGCGAGTTCGCGTTTTTTTCCGTCTTAGCGATTCGTGCCCCTCGGCCGGTTGGGCGGGAGGTGGGTGCTTCTAGCCTGGGCTTCGCGCGTAACAAGCCCCGCGGCTTGGTGTCGTGTGGGTCCACTTGAACGTGCAGCGCATTGAACGTCAATGATATAAAGAACAAGGGAAATAGTTAATTGAACAAGACAAAAACAAAAATACAAAACTTACTGAACAAAGAGAGTAAACAGACGCTAACGAAGAGCAGGACGGTAAAATTGAGAAAGCTACGGATGAGCAAAGTTCCCTCTCCCAACAAACAAAATGACTTTCCTCTTTTCAAATTTTTGCGGACGGAAAGAAATAATAATTACTAAACAAGAGGCAGATAGAAGAAAACTCTCTCCACTCATAAAAGACTGCAAGACAAGACACAAAGAAATGATCATGCTTTAATAGACTTAGTTGGCCAAACACGTAATTTTGTTCACAAAAATACTTATTTTAAACTCGGAAAAGGGAAATGTCACTTTAGCAATGGATAAACAAGACTACAATGGGAGGATGAATGATTTACGTAATGATGGAATTAAAGAATTTACGTCAAGACCCAATGGGTGCGCTGGCATCACCAATCGTAGCAGACATTATAATGGAGGAGGTTTTGACATTAGTAAATACTGCCCGACTATTAACCAAATATATGGGTGGTTTATTTGCAATAGTTAAGAAATACGATATTACAAAAACACGACGTATTGAACTCCTTCCATAAGGACATAAAGCTTACCTTAGAACTAGGAAGGGACGGTAGACCATATCTTTACTCTATTCTTCACAAATTTGACAACAGATTGAAAGTCAACTGGTACCAAAAACCCACGGCTCCTGGTAGGGTTATAAATTATTTCTCAAAACACCCAAAAAGAATGTCAACAAAAACAGCTAAGAACCAAATAAGGCGAATCCTAGATATAAGTGACAAAATCTTTCACGTTGAGAACAAAGAAAAAATAAAATTGCTAAAAAAAAAAATAATGATTTTCCAATCAAGATGATACACTCCCTTCAAACTCATATGGACAAGCAACCGACTTTAAGAATATTGTACATTAATCCCGAACTGTTCTAATTGACTAATCAAATCGGTTGCTACAACATAGAGAGCACAATAATAGCACGCAAGCCATTCAGAACAAATTCAATAATTTTCAACAACATAAAGAGCAAAGTACCGATATTGGATGAATGTGATGTAATATACAGAATTCCGTGCACCGGGTACGGGCCAAGTATATGCAAAAAAGAATACATTGGTACGACAAAATCAAAATTGCCAACTAGGCTAGCTGGACACAAATCAGACATAAATACGTCGGAACGAAGTCACTATCCAAAACAAAGCACTTACGGCTCACTGTATGGAGAGTGATCACTTTCCTGACTTTGAAGCCGTCCCAGTATTTCAACAAGAACAAAGCTATAACAAGTGCCTCACTCTTTAAGTGCTGCACATAATAAACACACCAGCAAACATAGGCTAAACTACAAGAGGGACACTGAGAGCTGTGCACACAAACGCTTAGTATCAAACTCCGCGACACCAGTACAAACGTCGTGTAACCAATGCATGTATGTTATTTGAAAAGTAGAAGTCTTTTTTTAACGTTAAGAATTTGTTTATATTTATATAGGCGTTGTAGCCCCCGAAGACAAACTCCGAAGGAGATCGAAACATATTGGCACACAATGTTTTATTTGACCTAAGCCGGGTAACTGCATCTATTTTTTCGGTTTAGAATTTATACATTTTTGTTTCGTAAAAGCTTTTAAGTAAACCATTTTTAAAAGAAAATGTTATTTATATTTAGTATATTTAAATATATATAAGTATAATATATAATATATAAGATATATATCTTGTGAATTGTTACTCGAATGTATCTAAGAATGCATTTCAATTCATATCAAATGTAGAACACAAAGTTTAGAGATGATGCGTTGTGTGTGTTTGTCTCACTCCTCAAGCGTAGCCTGACGGATGTCCTGTTCGCAGCAAGCTCAAGGACTTACCGTCAGCCCTCGCTCTTGCACAAGAGCTAGAGGCAAACCAACTTTCGCCAAAGAGCAGGACCCCAAGACCGCTAAGCCCACAGCAAGATAGGAGTCAGCAACAGGGAGACTAAGCAAGCAAGAGAAACCGCAGAAACAATCTAAACAGCAGAGCGGTAGGTGGAACAAAGGTGGCGGGTCGCAGGAACCAATGGACGTCGATCCATCCGTCGTTAACACTAGTGCTCCTCAAGCCTATAAAAGAATTGCCACGTCTGGACGTTTAAGCGGGGCAGAGAAGGCAAAGGGCTCTCGAGCCGGATTAAGACCCAAGAGCGTATGCTAACGCTGCTGCAACAGCAGAACAGCAAATCGCCGACGACAATGGTAGCGACTATGACACGGACATTGTCAGTTTTTTAGGGGAAGCTCCCTGCTGCATTTGTAGAAGAGTAGCAGTCATCCAGATAAAATTCCTCATCGACTCGGGCGCTTCCAAAAACTACATAAAACCACATGAGAGACTAAAAGGGGTGCAAATTCTTCTTTCTCCACTCACTCGATTCACGGCACCTCTACGATGACACATAAGTGCCTAAGTATATCAACCAGTTTATGTCCGGTTGTATCCCTATCCCATGGGGGCAGCAGAATTTGCTAACAAAGAATTACAAAGCCTATAGCAACCCCATTTGGGTGGTTGACAGGAAGGGCACAGATGAGCTTGGTAACAAGAATATGCGTCTTGTAATGGATTCTCGAAAACTGAATGAGGAAACCATTGCGGACAGATACCCCATGCCTTACATTCCAATGATTCTTGGGAATCTTGGTATTGCTAACATTGGACATTGGACCTGAATTCCGGCTATCACCAGATCACGTTAGCAGAGCATGACCGTGAGAAAACAGCATTCGCTGTTATTGTTTCGATACTAATAGTCATAAGAAGCCATTTGATCTAACGACAGACTCTTCAGCCTACGGCATAGGGGCTGTGCTCTCTCAGGAGGGTCGCCCCATCTTAATGATTTTTTAACATTGAGGCCGCCAGAGGTCAACTACGTCGTCAACGAGCGGAACTATTTTAAATAGTTGGGACCCTAAGCAAGCTGCGTCACTACCTATATGGTGTAAAAGACATAAACATGTTCACGGACCACCAGCCGTTAACTTTTGCCGTTTCTGAGTGAAACCCAAACGCCAAAATTAAAAGATGGAAAGCGCGCATTGAGGAAACGAATGCACGTATGTCTTATAAGCCAGGCATGGAAAATTTAGTTGCAGATGCGCTATCTCGACATCAGCTCAATGCCTTAGACGAAATAAATGCCGATTCCTGAGCAGCCACAGTTCACAGCGAGCTGTCATTGACACACACAATTGAGTCGACTGATAAGCCACTCAATTGTTTCCAAAACCAAATCGTCATTGAAGAGGCACGCGCCCCTGCAAAGCGCAACTTCGTTCTTTTCGGCGACAAGAGACGGCGACTGATGACCTCGGCGACTTAATTAATCCAAAGGCGGTGAATACCCTTTATTGTGATCTGCACACGCTAGCACAGATACAAGATGGCTTAATGCGCATGTTTCCAGGCACAAAGTATAACAAGACAATACATTCAGTTATCAACAAGAGACCTGTTGATGTCACCCATGTCCCCGCAGGTGTACCTCTATAGGAAATACCATCAAAGTTAAAGAGTGCACAACTTGACCCTACGCAACTTGACATTACCTCTAAGTTTTTTTGCGCCATTTGGCAATACCTTTAAGATTTTACGCCGCTTGCCGCTATCATTAGGAATTACATAGTAATAGTACAGTCCGTTTTGTCAGTTTTCCGCAGTCGCACATGAAGAAGCTTCTAAGCGTGGCTGCTCAGGGATATGGTAGAAGCACCATAGGGTAGTAAGAAGTTTGGATTTCTTGGGCACAGCCCTCAAAGTAGTTGCAGAACACCCGATGCTAGCGACTTTGAACAGGTGAAATTCACAAAGTTACAACTGGTGAACTCCAACAACAGGCAGGTAGCTATAAACTCGAAAGATCAATAACAAATTAGACGCCCTTAGCTAGTAATAGAATGTTGCTTGTTTGGCTAGATGAGCACATAGGTACCCAAATAGCTGACCTTATGTCTATTACGTTCGTTGAAGTGTTATAATCTGCTGCTTTAACATTGTTTAAAAAATCAAAATGGCTTGCAGAAGGGTGATGTTGTATGCAATCGCTCCTGAAAATTCTGTGCTACAGATGGACGACAACATTATAGCTGAATGCGGAGATCAAATGCTCGCTCTTAAAAATTCTACTTTGACGCCGGGAGGAACCTTTTGTCAACTATTAACGAATAGCTCTTGCGCCAGATAGATTCAAGCTGATGGTTAGGCAAGCTACCAAATGCAGCCTAATCATCTGGATCCGATCACATGGGTCGAGGACGGAATTCTGATCAATGATCAGGCTACTAAAGTTTGCATTGACAACGGTACTGAAACTTGGGTCCACGGAACAACTCTAATCACGTTCATTAAGTGGGCTCTAATCAACGAGACCAAGTATTGGAATCTCAACAGTGTCCAGAGTAAGTTCCCCGGCATTGCGGCATCCTCCTTCACCGGCCACCAAAACGTACTGAGTCTCAATTACCTTCATCGTTTAAATGAAGGTAACATGGAGATCATCAAGGAAATCAAGGACGAAATCAGAAGTGTAAACAGCGTTGTAATCGCCTTTTGGTTGGGAGTCATTTGTTGTGCTTTAACATGCGTCGGAGTTAGCTATCGTCGATACAAAAATAACATGGTAACAGCCAAGGAAATTAAGGAAGTGGACATAGGAGTGGCCGAGGGCGGCCTTAACTTAAAGGGGGAGCAGTTAACAGAAGTTAATGCAAGTTCAATGTAACTTGATATTACACCAGCCACTGAGGCTGACAATGGCAGCGCACGAGGCGCTTCTGCCCAACACTCTGTAATGGTCGCTTTGCATTGTTTACTTGAATTTGAATTTTAACGGCTTACATCGCATATTGTTTGCGACATAATTGTCGCCTGCGCTGTAAACTAGAAAGCTTTACTGTAAGCTGCGCTTATGCCTTGCTAAATTCTGATTAGTCAGTAATACAGCCAACATAACGTTGCATTTGAGTCTCCAAGATGAAAGTATGTAACCTTCGGTTACCCCAAGTTAGCCTTCCTTTCTTGTTATGTATTGTCTTAGCTAGCTACTATAAATTACGTTACCATCTATCTTCAGCACTGTAATTTAAGCTATCTCCTGCATGAACCTTTTAAGTTGTTACTATAATAATCTATTTAATTTTATCTCTAATAATAACACACTTAACTTAAACAAAACATCTATACTAACGCATCTAGCTAGTAGATAATGTAAAATGTTTATGGTTTGCTGTTTTTACTTTCAGTGAAAGTGAGCGAGCGAGTCCGCGTTTTTTTCCGTCTTTGCGATTCGTGTCGCTCGCTATGCGGCTGCGAGAGGTGTGAGCTTCAAGCCCAGCGACTTGGTATCTCGGGTCCACTGTAACGTGCAGCGCATTGTATGTCCACGTCCCGATGTAACTCTTGAGACCACTGAAAGGGTCAGAAGAAAGCAAAAAGCCAAAAAAGCAAAAAAAAAAGCATTAATCAGTACGTCACCATCCTGGGGGTAGAGACGATCAAATCTATAAGCGGTATAATTATGAAGAAAAATTGCAGAGTCTAAAATTTCATTTTTTAACCATGTTACAGTAAATATTAAATGTGAAAATCAATAGATTGGCTATCAGTGTAAAGTTTAGGGAGCTTAGACTTAAGACGTCTTATTTTTTGGTAGGCAAGAAAAAAATATGAAGTTAGTTTTTTGGATCTATATTAGAATGTGCGGCAGCAGGGAGTCTAATGGGTATACGATTCAATTTGGATTTGGATTTAAACTCCTTCACGATTAGGTGCCCACAGCAGAAAGTTGTTTGACAGCTTGTGCCAAAATAATCGTCCGGAACGATTATCTTGATTGAAGCTATATTGCGAAATTAAACCTAATAATATAAAGTGTAGCTTACTTGTAAGGGCAAATCTATGATATAGTCGTATATTTTGCATATCGTAATCAACATCGTTGGGCGTCGTTTTTTTTTTTTAAATTTTAATTTTTAGCTTTTAAACTTTACCGCCAGCAAGCGTTTAAAAATTGAAAATGTTAGAAGAAGAAGAACAACATTTGCTATTTATGAAATTATTTTCATGATCAATTGTTTTTAAAGAAATCTACTAGTAAAGTTAAAACATTTTTTTTTTGCTAATTTTTTAATTAGATTATTATTATTAATTATGATCAATAAATACAATGCAATATCTTACATTTGTATATACTTACATATAGGAATACCGTCTTTCTCCTGGGCTTGGTTTTTTTGATTGATCAAGTTATGGAAGACGCACATGAAAATCACAGATGTGTATGTGTATATACGCATGATCATGTAAAAAAGTCATTGTTGTAAATTTATTGTATTTTTAAACAATGTATGCAATTTGTTCACTAATATCTGTGCATACACACATGTACTGTTAATAAAAATAAATCACAAATATGAGCATATATACATGTATGTATGTAATTATTTTTCTCGAGACTACATATTTCACCCCAAAATTTTTCAAAGCCCATAATTTTTTGGATCTTTAAACTCAGCTGAAACTCTTGGATCGGTTCAGGTTTCGCTAAGCTTGGTTCTGAAATATCTCAAAATTGTCCAAAACTGCATTTGGGTCACCTTTTTATACCCTTGCAGAAGGTATTATAGTTTTATCACGTAATATAGTTTTATTTGTAACGCATAGACGGAAGCATCTACGGCTTCTGTCCGTCTGTTTCAATGCGAACTAGTCTCTCAGTTTTAAAGCTATCGACTTGTAATTTTTCTCCATAGCATTTTTCTGCTGTACGCTGCTCATACGTAAAAGTCGTCAAGATCGCACCACTATATCACATAGCCCCACATACCGACCGATTAGGAATTAACTCTTAGTATACACAACTTTTTTGCTTTTAATCCGACATGAACCAAATATAGTAGATGCCAGTTTTGCCACCACGTATGTTGACCACATTTCATTCGGATCGGATCACTATATCATATAGCTCACATATATCCGACCGATTTGGAATGAACTCTTAGTTCAGCAAAATTGGTTATTTTTATCCAAATTGAACCAAACCAAAGTTTATCCAGATCAAATCACTTTATCATATAGCTCCCATATAGCTGACCGATTTGGAATAAACTTTTATAAATCTATGTAACAGGCAGAAGGAAGTGTCTCCGACCTCATAAAGTATATATATTCTTGATCAGCATCAACAGCCCAGACGATGTAGCCATGACCATCTGTCCTTCCGTATCAGCACCTAGATCTCGGAGACTATAAGAGCTAGAGTCACCAAATTTGGTATGTAGGCGTCACATCAAGTTTGTTTAAAAAATGTTGCACCGCCTCTCCCACCCACGCAAATCGATAAAAACGTTATCCACAAAAACAACTACATCTCGTAGACTATAAGAGCGAAATGTGGCGCCCCCTCCCGCAATGCAAAATGATAAAAACCTTACATCTTCCATAAATCTTAACGCATTTAGTCAGTTTGTATATGTTCTATCGATTTGCCAAATTTCATTACGATCGGATAATAATTGTAGAGAACAACAAAGAGCACCTCACCCCAAAAAGAAAAAAAACTTTCGAGTGTGTCGAATATAAAATAAATAAAGAATAAGACTATCTTATAGACGGAATATCGAGTATAGCGTTCTTACTTGTTTTTTTTTTTATCCGACTTAAACCAAGTTTGGAACGTGTCAGTCATAGAAATCTCCACGAATGCTGATCGAATTTCAACCGAATCTGCATGGGTATGTAACCTTCGGTTACCCGAAGTTAGCCTTCCTTTCTTGTTATGTAATGTCTTATGTTTTTTCTCTTTTACTTTAATTCCAGGACCTTTATGAAAACGTCGACTATGGCATTTTATACCCAAATACGAAAATTAAAGTTAAGGTCAATCCCTCAGGAGTAGTTATGTTAAAAGGGAATGCTCAATTTCCTAATAATTTGTAATAGTTCTTATATAAAAACAGTTAATATACTTATATTTGGTCTTTCTAATAAATGCACATCATTATTATCAATATCTTTTGTTAAAAAAATTTCGTATTATAATTTTGTCAAGGAAGCACTACCGACCCCATAAAGTATATATGTGTCATTAGTTAAGTATAATATATAATAAACATTGTATAAAATATCATATGTATATCCTACAGGAATATTTTGCAAGTGCTCTTTTTCTTGGGCAAATGGATCATCTCTAGTCTGCCATCGGATTACTAAATACGGTTGCCTATCTGCGATACGCTATCTCAAGCTCCGCAGACGCTGGGATGATGTTTTTCCATACCATTGTGAAGCAGTTTCATCTTTTTAAAGTTCAAGGATTGCTCATCTGCTTATCTGTGTTTGTGTTGTACACAGTTCTATCACAGTTCTGTCTTTTTAAGCTACATCGTGAAAAATGTAGTGTACATCTGTCTATTAATTTGGATTCGTAATGTCGGTCTGTTATAAAATATCGTGCCCAATCAAGGTAGACTTTAATAAGCTACTCTTGTGCTGCTGGCTATATGAAAACACCATTCATTACAAGCTTGCCACGATGCGGAATATAAGGCCCTCCATACTGACTTTCGGCACGCATTGAACTTGAATTTTTTAAAAGATGAATTACTAAAGATAAAACAAGCTGATTTGGGTATATCTAGGCGTCATTTACACTGCTGTGATTATCTCACCTAAGTTCCGCTAATTTGATTTACAAGTCCTCGTCCATTAGGAAGTGCCCAGCCCATACAGCAACTGCTTCCTAAGGCAGACTCCATATCGGGTATAGGCACTCCAGCCAATCAAAAGGAAGCCGAAGGTGTCTGTAAATAATCTCCCTGTTAACCTTCTGGATCTGTCACTATTTCCGACAGCAGCGTTTCTACTGCTTCTGGCTCCTTAGCCTAGTCCTCCTATTGGCATTCCAAGGGCGAAGACGGTCTTTATTTCTAGACTAGCTGCAGATTCTACATGGGAAGATGTTTTAGCCTATATCCAGGAAAAAACTAGATAAGATAGTTAAAAAATGAAGGTAGAAAACTTTAGGTTTAACGTCGCGCGAAGTTCAAAGGAAGTTCTTTCAAAAGAAGTTGCGTCGCATTTATGTGTCAGAATATTCTATGTCACTTCGATCTTTAAGAGTTGGATTGCGTTTACATTAAATTGGATTGTTCTTATAACTTAACCAACACCAACACCCATTCTTATTAATTTTAACTTGTAAAAATCAATATTTAATTTATTTATTTCATCTGTTGACAATATTCCTGGCATAAATATGTTATTTTTAGATGAAGCTATATTTTGCTGAATATAATTTATTTTGTATTCAATATTTTTTTAATTTCTGCATCTGGTCATTGTATAACAATTTCATTACTATATTTTTATTTTGTTCTTTTATATTTTCCATAGTGTCATTTATAATGAGTCTGTCGTGCATTATTGTGTCCGCTAAGGTATGAATGGTATCGTTAAAATGTGAATTTATATAAATTTGTTGATTCACATTTTTAATTAAATTGTGATTGTTGGTATCTATAATACTCAAATGTTCTAAAATATCCGTTCTGTCCTCTTCGTCCATAAGTCCGAAAAGCCATTTATATACTGTTCCTGCTGTGTTTATGAGCCCTCGTTTCATTCTATTATTGGGACTTTCGATCTTATTTTTGCTTTTATTGTATCTATTTCCTTTAATAGTAATTAATTATCTGTGATATTTATATGTTTTATATTGTTTTCAACTTTATTAACTATATTAGTAATTTCATCAATGTTTATGATATGTTAAATAATAATTGTTTCATTAAATATTTCCGTTGGATATATCTGCACTGGTACATATCCTGCGTTTTCCTGAATTGGCATAATATGCAATCTTGTGTATATCAAAGTCAATGTTGTTAGTATACAGCATAATAATTATGGGATCTGTAACGAAGTATTTTTATTTTTACTAAATAATTTTAATAAGCTAAAATCCGAGTTTTGGGATCCGTCCTGATCCCCGCACTGCATCAAATCTAAATGGATTCGCACATTTTACCTGAAAAATCTAGGCTCGGACGCAATACGCTAGAATAATTAGTCAAATTTTTACTGTGAATTGCTACTAGCATTTGTGTTAGTTTCAAGCTGTAATGGTCTTTTAATATTGCATGGATAAACATTTTGTAATTTGGTAAATCTGAAGGAGGGTTCGTTCTTGTGTCTGACTCGTTTATAATTTTTTATTGGTTCTTCGTCTCGTTGTTCTTCATAGTTTTCTAATTTTCTAATTTTGTTTTTGAAATCTGATATTAAATTGTTAAGTTTTGCGTCATCTTCCGTATTTTTTGCGTAATTAGGTGAGCTCTTGCTGAGATAGAACAGCGCCAGTTGCAAAGTCACTAGCATCTGTGGTAACTGTAAATGTTTTGTCAAATTCTGAATATTTAAGTATCGGATGTGATATAATTAGTGCTTTTAAGTTTTCGAACGCATCTATAGATTATGGGTCGTTTTTATTGATTGCACAACCTTTTGTGTCTAATCATTGGGTAAGCTATTTTAGAGTAGTCTCTTATAAATTTTCTATAAAATCCTGACATTTCTAAGTGGAATGTTTTTGGAAGTGGTATCAGTTTAATTGATTGAATTTTATTTGGGTTTGGTTTCAACCCTCTTTCGTTAAAATGTGACACAAAAATTCTATATTTTGTTTCATAAACGAGCACTTATCTGCCTGAATTTTGAAATTATGTTCTTGAAGCTTTCTGAATTTTTTTTTTAAAGCATATTTGTGTTCCTCAAGAGTTGTTGAAAATATTAATATGCCATCCAAATATCCAACACAGATTTTGTTAATAAAGTCCTTAATATTTCATTCATGAATCTTTGAAACGTTGCTGGTGCATTTTTTAACCCAAGAGGCATTCTTATATTCTCGTATAAGCCCATTGATGTTACGAAAGCTGCCTTTTCTATGTCTTGTTCAGCCATTAAAATCTGATGATAGCCTTTTGCTAAATCTAACGTGCTGAAATACTGAGATTTCTCCAACTTGTCTAATACTGCGTCCATGATAGGTAATGGATACTTATCAGGAAAAGTAACCTGACTTAAGCGTCGATAATCTACACGTATTTGAAATTGTTGTTATTTGTTCCCCGATTAATAAATTTTTTTAAGGTATCACACAAAAAGGAGAACTGTGTCCGCTTTTACTTTTTCTGCTTATACACTTGTTTCCCTTTCAATAATTTGTTTTCGAACTTCTTCTTCATATTTGGAAGAATATCTATCAATTTTTTAGTTAATTGGTTGATCTGTAGTTGTTCAAATACTGTGAACTACTGTATTTGTATTAGTCTACATATCTCCTTCTCTAAAGAATAAATTTCTGTATTTATTTGTTAAACTTTTAACGATTTCAATTTCTTTTTTGTTTAATTCATCTACATTGAGGTCTTCAATTTCACTTATATTCATAACACAAACATTAGCTGGTTGTTTCGATAGGAATGGAATTTCAACCCCATTAAAAAGTTTAATAAATTTGGTTTTAAAATCAATACTTTCAACATTTCTTTGGATAAAATCCATGCACAATAGAAAATCATAATTTTTTTCTAGGGGCAAAGCTACCCATCTTGATCGTGCATTTTCTGCATATTTATACTCAGTTGGTACTTTAGTTTTTACTAAATAATTATTAGTATTTAATTCACCATTTATTGTATGAATAATTTTAGTATATTTTGCAATTATTATAAATATATATTATATAGATGTATGCACACTTGCTGTTTTAAGAATACTAATAGTTGATAACGTGTCAACTAGAATTATATATGTATTTCCTTCAATAGTCCCAATAATATAAATTTTCTTTTCATCCGAAGCTAAATGGTAAAAAGCGGTGGTTCACCTACAATGCTTGCACTTTCAGAATTTTCCTCAATTAGGTTGTGAACACTCTTTGCTTCTTATTGGTGCTTCCTGATTATTTTGTTGAACATTTTGGTTGTGGTTAAAATTTTGTTGCTGTCTAGTATTCTGACTTTGGCGATTCTGGTTGTAATTCTGATATTGATTGTAATTTTGGTTTTGACTCTAATTTTGGTTTTGATTATAAATTTAATTAATTCTTACATTTTGGCTTTGTCTCCCTGATTTTGTTCATTATTCTGATTCATATTGTTTCGAGTATTATTATTAGTTTATATGTTATTTTTGTTGTTACGTCCAGAGTTCTGGTTTTGATTATTTTGGTTTTGAATATTTTTATTTTGTCCTTGGTTAGAATCATTGTTGTCAGTGTTTCGTTTAAGTATTAGTTTTGGATTTAAATTTCCATAACTAAGTCCGATAAATTTAGCAATTTCTGTCCTTACGTCAGATAATATGGTTTTAGTCATTAATGAAATTGCCATAGCACCAGATGCTAATTCCTTGACTCCACTAGTCACTAGTCCACTAGTCAAACATTATTTTCAAACACTGAAAAATCGGTGATTTCTTCAACAATCTGACGAACCTTATAATCTCGAATAGGAATTACCCTTCAATTATTAATTTTTCTGGTGAGGCCCATCTGGTCTGTTCTGGGCGGTTATGATGTCTGATCTTGCATGTGATCTAAGTCTGATCTTGCATGTGTCCCAATATTCTGGAGGGTTAATAATTAAAATTGTTCTTGCCTGACCTTGAATTTTGGTGTTGAATATGAATGTCTGGGCACTGTTTCCATTGTGCTGCATCATCTGGTCCACCGATGCAATAAAGCCATGTAGAGTACCCTCTTCTCCAGTAAACACGGGTAAGTATCTTGTTTCTCTTTCAATGCTGTTTCGTTGTGTCATTATTGGATTGGTATTGTCCTGCTGCTGCTCCAGAATTATTGATGTTAATGCTTGAATGTATTGCTGCATTGTTGTAATATCGGGTTGATTTCCATTTTGTGTTTTATTTTTTTATGTGCTGTTAAAATTGTTCTGGTTAAACAGTTTATGTTGTTGACAAAAGTATGTCAATATTATTTTTATTAGCACTTTTACTGATTCGTTGACATCAGTTGTACCAAAGTTTCGTCCGCAATTGTTAGCACTTTTTATAAAAGTATTTTTTTTTTTATCAAAACTATAGCACTTGTACTGATTCGTTTTCTTTACAGTTTCCTCAGTACTTATTGCACTTATAATTTTTTTTTTTTTAACTTTTACCGACTGCGCCAATTATATGTATTTAAGATGTATGCCAAGAAATAAGACAACGCTCGTATTTAACATCCTACCGGCTGCGGCAATTATATGTATTAGAGATGTTTGCTAAGAAATAATACAACACTCGAATTTAACTTTTAATTTTGCGTTTATTCGTACTGGTTGTAGCTGTGTCTTTGTTACAACTATATTATAATTCTAAGACAAACGAGTGCAAAGGCTAAGTTGGCGATTTGGGGCTATTATTTATAGAGAACGCCAAGCAGAGAAGCTGCAGAAAGCAACTGAGGCTTTGTTTTAAGTTTACATTAATGGAGCGGCATAGCCACTTATGGTTATTTGCTTACAATATGAGCCACTAGCTGAAATGCTGTGAGGTTCTGGGCTGACCGATTAAAAATTGTTTATATAAAGTGGTCACCATCAGTGAAGCTGTGGTGGCATAATCAATAAGGGAATCTTTTTCAAAAGAAGTTGCGTCGCATTTATATGTCAGAATATTCTATGACACTTCGATCTTTAAGAGTTGGATTATGTTTACATTAAATTGGATTTTAGTCCAGCGGATACAGGGCTTGCAAGCTCAACTGGTTTGATCTCGACATTATATTGGGTTGAATGGGCTGGTGACGTCAAGGGCGTAACTCGCGTAATATAGATTATTTTAGGATTGGTGTTCCCGACGACTGCTTTGCCATAGTCTGTCAAAAAATGACTTGAGCACCTAGTAGTTAAAGAGTTTTAAGCCAGAACCACAAATCGGATACCGCTTAGACTATCTGCTGCCGCACAATCTGCATCCTCTCTTTTGCCTCTCTTGCCAAAAGATGACACTTCTTTCGGAAGCTGAGTCGCTTAAGGAGGCAAATAAAAAGCTAAAAGCCGAGATGATGTTGGAGAGTAGGAACTCAGACGGCCCGTAGATGCGTCTAAGGAAAAGAAAATGGTAAGAAGATCCTATCAAAAAGCGATTCCAAAGAGACAGAAGTTGAAGAATAATATGTATCGAACAGTTCCAAAGTTATTAGGCATAGTGGTTGCAGATGCGCGAAAGCTGTATGAAAGAAACGGTAAAATGACGGTCCTTGCCACTTTGCAAAGTAGAGAAATGTCTTTACTCGTATTAACAAAGAAAATATTTAAGCAAAAGGAGGCAGTGAAACAAAAAAAAAACAGGTGAAAAAAAAATTAAGCGTCAGCCAAACCCACAAAGTGTTCTTTAGAAGTTTTTGTTAAAGTTGCGCATAGTTACATAGAAAGTTCCAGGCCTGATAAATAAATGTTTGCACAACGACATTTTTAAATACCTGCAACAGTTAGACATTTTTGTTTTGACAGAAACACACGTTAAGGATCATGAAAGGATTCATTAAAGGAGTTGACAGAGGATATGGAAGCGCAAGTGGAGAAATTTTATATCGTGCCAGAAAGGAAATAGGACAGAGTGTGATAACATATTTTTATGAGTCTCACACTGGTCATGTTAGTTATGGGCCCAAATGCATATATGGAACGAGGATTTGCGCCTTGTCAAAGATACATATAACCAATTAAACGTGATAAGCCCGATAATCATTGGAGATCTAAATATAAGAATTGGAGGAGAGTAACCATCCCTTGCCGAAAAGATGGTTTCAACCTTTTCAACTTATCAACCTTTTCGAAGGGGCTTGATATAAGAAACTCCAAAGGCCAGCAAATAAAAATAACTTCTGTAATACTAAAAAGTCGAACAGTTGATGATGATAGCGGAAACTTTACTTTTATAGCAAGTCAAGGTAACACGGTAAAGGACTTCTGCGCTATATTACAGAATATTCTCTGCCGTATCGAAAAATTTTAAGTAGAGCCCAAAATCTAAAGATATTTAGAGTGACAAATTGCAATGGTCGCTTTGCCTTGTTTACTTGAATTTGAGTTTTACATCGCATATCGTTTGCGACATAATTGTCGCCTGCGCTGTAAACTAGAAAGCTTTACTGTAAGCTGCGCTTACGGCTTGTTAAATTCTGATTGGTTAGTAATACCGCCAACTTAACGTTGCATTTGAGTCTCCAAGAAAAAGCTCGGGAAAGGTCAGCTATAAAAATCTGCTCCAGCTGTCAATGGTCTCTTTGCTGATATTGAGTGTCTGAAAATAATTAAAGTAAATTAGATAACTAAAATTTTCAAAATTGCACGTTGTGTGACAGGCCAACACATCCGGTAAAAGAAAGAAAACACGAAAATTTACATTGTGTCCCGCAACAACTCGAATCGTTTGTATACGGTACGGGAATAGCGTAAAGCCTATTGACAGAGTTCGATCACAGCAGGGACGCTACGGATAAAATCTTAATCTGTTGGCATCGGGCATATAGCCAATATAGCCAAATCGCAGTAAAAGGTATGCGCAGAATACGATATCGTTGGGTTCCATACATATTTTCTATTAAAACTCGTGTTCTCGATTCTAGTGTGCCGTACCATCCACATCCAGATCGCAGACACGTATCACACCCTGCATTGGAGCATTCGTTCTGTGCCAAGGCGGCCAAGAATCTCGGGTGTGGGTCGAAAATTTGGATCGAAAATTTAAGTCAAAAATTTGGGTCGAAAATTTGGGTCCATTGGTGCCATTGCCATTATGCCATTTTCCGGCTCTGGAAGCAGATTGCATGGATCTAGACGGATGATCCAAATTGCAGCATCAGAGTTCCCTGCCTGCTAAGCCGTTAGCGCTGAAGCTGCAGTCTCGGTAGAGAATATGACAACGCAAATCTAAAAACAGCCTAAGGTGTAATTTGATATAGATTGTCAGTCAGGTCGCCTAATGTAGAAGGTCCCTTAATGTGGCGACACAATAATTTCGGTAAATGTAGTTTGTAATTTGTTCGTGTGCATTTTGTGTAGGTCGAGGCCCGTGTGCAAAGATAACCAAATCCAAAGCTCGAGTCAAAAGCTCAGTCCGATAAAGTGCGTTGAAAAATTAAAAGCTTATGTGCAACAACGATCTAACCTAAAATCTCAAAAGCCACCAAACAAATTAAAATTATTAAAGTAAAATTAAAAGCGAATGAAGTGTTGAAAGAGACTTAAAGAAGTATGAACATTTAATCGAATAAAGATATGGACCATAACATCGTTGGAAGGCCTTTCACCGTTGCAGATGTCTGTATGAAAGTCACCCCCAAACTTTATTATTATATGTTCTTTGTTTACATTGATGTAATGTACCCCAGATGGCCACATTAACACATATTATATGTCTGTTTGTTGTGCGTTAGTGGCTGCCAAGTTTTCACTATTTTGTCAATATAAACAAGTATTTTTCTTTTAACACATTTTAACAAAATTTAAAAATTTATATATTAAATCTAGCTATTTTGAACTGTTTAATAAATAAATGAAATTCCGTTTTTTTCTCAAGTGAGCTTAAAGTAAAGTAAAATCAAGATAAGCCGGAAAACAAACATACGTTTGCAATTCAATATGCACTAACTCACTTAAATATTTTATATTTCAAATCTTCTTACAATATACATATACTCACACATATTCTATATTAAAATTCTAGCTATTGGTTGACCACCTATTGTTGTAGTACGAGTTTGAGCAAACATCGATATGACGAGTTTTGAGCTTTTGGTTTTATTTTACATAAAAGAGCATTAAATTAAACATAATTATGATCAGCAACGATAATTGCTGAATCAAAAATATCCACCCACTTGTTTTATTTTTATAGCTAAGAACATTGTAGATTTAGACTATTAAAATAATTTTCAGTTAGGAAATTAGTGGCTAAGAAATATCATAACGATGAGTATATATTTGAGTAATTTCTGAATAAATAATGAAGTATATTAACATGGAAGTGTAAGTTTTATAATTCCTGGAGACGTGGGCACTTGAAGTAGCAATTTGTTCTTATGAGGATCTTCAGTCAACTGTTCCTTGAAGGTCATAGGTCGGGTTGGGTAAAAAACGCGTGGGTCAATTAACATCATAGACCACGCCAATTGTTGCTACTTCAATCACATTAAAGCTAAATTACTTTTCGTAAATTTCAATATTTAGAGATTGGCCCGTTTTGTTTATAGGTATTTTAGTTTTGGGAGTTGAGCTCCACTTTTAGTTTCAGTAGGGATCCTTAATTTTATTATGTATCTGGGAGTTGAAAGGATAGCACAACCCACGCCCACCCAGAGGGTGCGGTTACATAATTTTTGACGTCCAAAACGTGTGGCCACTAGCTGTACTACATTTTTTACGGTCTTTGGCGAACCATTGGGTATTATTAAGTTGTCAGCTGGAGACTACGAAGGCTGGAAAAAGTTAGTCTTCCCGCAACCCCGGATTGTCGGAAGCAATAACTCTGTTTGTTTAACATACACCTTTATATGCACTCGGTTGATATCTGTAGGTTAAATTCCTATATTCCCGGGTTCCATAAAATTGCTGGTAGCTTAGAAGAAACATTTGGATACTAGTGAGTTGACGAAAAGTCGATAACTTGCTAATGAATCACTTTGCTATCAGTCTGCATTCAGTTGAAAACAAAATATTTTCAGATAGCAATAACATCTCCTACTTTAGTATATTGCTTTCCCAATTCCAGCTCAGTTGCTGCGTAGGTTAATTCTTACAAATACTTTTGCATACTTTTTGGAATCTTGCGTATTTGCCTAAGGGCCTAAGCAAGGATCATAGCTAAATATCCAAATACATATAATGGATAAGAAGAAAGTTTCTGTGTTTTGAAGCTGCTGATATCTAATGGCGAATTTCTCTGGAAATCAGATATCTTCGTTCATGTGCAATTTTGTACCGAGAAATAAGCATTATATGGAAAAGCATTAAACACCTAAATATCTTATCAAAATTTAGTTAACTTAGCCCAGTCAATTACCTACTTTTTATGAATTGAAATAGTTAAAATGTAAATTGCTATACACTCAAGTTGCCAATGTCACAGGAAACAATTCAAGATAGAAAAAAAATGCCTTTAGAACGTAGCTCGCACAAAACACCCACATTTAGCGGAGCATCTGCATTGATTGCACAAAACAATTGTCTTGTGTGTGGTCAACCTATGACTGACACGCAAGTATGTATAATCTCGCCCTGTAAGCACGTCTTTCACAATGTCCCAATTGTGTTCAACAATTAGAAGTCCAACGGCTTCAGCTGGTTGTAGGAAATTGTTCTCCTCGTCCAGAGGCCATTGAACACACTCAGTCTGCTGTTACTCAAAATCGCCCAATGATTCGTAACTTAGTAAAATCGCTGAACGAAAGTGCTTTGCAAAATGAAGGTAATCATCTACCAATGTTAGATCAGAGCAATAGTACAAACTCAAATATTACAGCTTCTGTTCGTAGATAGAGGGGCCGTCCTAATCGTCGCTGCACTATACAGTCTAGTAATAATCTTGATTACACCGTCATTCAGCATATGATAGAAACCATGACTCGTCTGATGACAAGCCTTCATGTGAGTCCACGTTCCAATCAAACGTCCTTGCATGAGCAGAGAGCACCCATTGCAAGTTATAGAGTACCCTCGCTTAGTAATCCTTTTGTCAACCCAGGGAAGGTAGCTGATATAATGCAAAAATGGAACTTGCAATTTGATGGCTCAGAGAAAGGACTAAGTGTCGAAGAATTTTTATATAGAGTAAAATCATTAACAGATGAGACAGTCGATAATGACTTTACAGAGATCTGTAAATACACGCATATCCGTTTTACCGGTAAGGCTAGAGATGATTTTCGAGGTATCACAAACAGGTGAACCAAATCATTTGGTCTGACTTTTGTTTGTCATTGCGACGACAGTATAAGGGCTAAAGCTCAGATTTTCGTAGTAAAGAACGATTTCGTCAGCAAAATCCAGGCGAAACATTTACTGTGATTATGATGCTGTAGCCTCGTTGATTGATAGATTTTCAGTGAAAATGGAGGAAGAAGAAATTTTAGAGATTCTTAAGAATAATCTGCTGCCTGAGATACGTCATTAGCTATTGTATCATCCCATTTATACCATTAGTCATTTACGTCGGTTGGTGCACGAGTCTCTAAAGCTCGAACTAACTGGTCGTGCTGAATTTCCGCCCATGAAAAAATTCACAGGCCTATCATCGGCAAGTGTACGCTGTGGAAAAATCTACAGCGTTTTTATCCGGTCACCTCGGCTGTTGAGAAACTTCTATTTACGGAGATCGATAGGATGTTGTCCTTGGATGTTATCGAGCCCTCAACTAGTGCTTGGAGTTCGCCCAAGCGCGTTATCGTTAAACCAAATAAATTAAGATTATGTTTAGATGCAAGGAAGCTAAATGCAGTAACATATCCTTTACCTAGCATTGATAGTATTTTGATAGTATTTTCGCTCGGTTGCCCAAAGCTAATATCATTTCAAAATTATACTTGAAAGATGCTTACTGGCAAATCGAGCTATCTCATCGAGCCATTAACCGCTTTTCCTGTTCCAGGGAGGCTGTTGTATCAATTTGAGGTCATGCCTCTTGGATTATGCAACGCTCCTTCGACAATGTGTCGTTTAATGGATAGTATCATACCGCCAGATCCGCGATATTGTGTTTTTGGATACCTTGACGACTTGTGCATAGTTTCGGAAAATTTTTCATCTCATTTGGAAGTCCTCGTCTGCTTAGCAGATGAGTTTAAAAGAGATATTTGACCCTTAATGTGGACAAGAGTCAGTTTTGTGTCACAAGTGTGAACTATTTAGGCTACGTAATTGGCAGTGGTGGAATCTGTACAGATCCGTCCAAGATCTCATGTATTCTAAACTGCCCATCACCAAAGAATCTTAAAAAAGTCCGTGGTTTTCTCGGTGTCTGTGGTTGGTACCTCAGATTTATCCAAAACTTCTCGGAACTCACATGTCCGATCACTGAGGCATTATCGACTAAGAAGAAATTTTGCTGGACTGCAGAGGCTCAAAAAGCAATAGAGAAACTTAAACATATTTTAACCTCCGCGCCAGTTCAACAGAATCCTGATTTTGATCGAAAATTCTACCTTCTACTGCGATGCGAGTGATTTCGGGATTGGTGCTGTGTTAGTACAACTCTCCGAAAATAACGAAGAAGAGCCCATCGCGTTTATGTCGAAAGAACTGAGTCGTGCGCAGGTAAATTATAGTGTTACAGAGCGCGAATGCTTGGCCATCATTCTAGCTATAGAAAAGTTCCGATGCTATCTAGAACTACAAGAGTTCGAGGTCGTAACGGATCATTCCAGTCTAGTTTGGCTCATGCGTCAACAAAACGTTTCAGGTACACTAGCACGCTGGATTTTTAGACTTCAGCAATTTAAGTTTTCCATTTCACATCGAAAAGGAAAAGATCACGTCATACCAGACGCTCTCTCACGTCTTAAGTGAAAACTATGTGGCAGAGTTGGAAATCGGTCCAATTATTGATCTTAAGTCTAATGCGTTTGCAGATGACGATTATATGATGGTAAGAGCAAAGTACTTGGATCAGTTGTCGAAATTTCCAGATATCAAAGTGATTGACCAGTATCTGTATATAAGAACTGAACATGCCGTATCGCAGGATGAACACTCATGGAAGTTAGGGGTACCTAAAAGGCTCAGAGTTGAAGTTATTAAGCAAGCTCATGAGAGCGTAATTTCATCACATGGAGGAATTCAGAATTTGTTTTGGCCTGGGTTAGCATCGGATGTAAGACATTACATTCGTCAATGCGATATTCGTAAAGCAACAAAAGCGCCCAATTGCTAACTTCCCTCACCCATGGGATCACATAACCCTACTTGTAGGCCATTTCAGAGGTTATTTATTGATTTACTAGATCCATATCCCAGAACAAAAAACGGACACATAGCTCGTTGTGTTAGACCACTTTTGCAAATACCATTGGTTGCACCCGCTGAAGAAATTCACATCAGCAGCCATACGGGACTGTTTGCTAAAAACGATTTTTCATGAATTTGGTGTGCCGGAGACGATTATCAGCGAGAACGGAACACAATTTAAGGTAAATGATTTTAACGCTTCTTTGACAGAGTTAGGAATTCAGTATTTATATACCGCTTTGTATTCACCACAAAGTAATGCTGCAGAGCGTGTTAATCGGTCATACCTGAAAAACGATCAGACAGAATGGGGAAAATACCTCATTGTTATTTCCTGTGCGCTTAGATTCTCTTTGCATCAATCATTATCGTGCCCTTAACTAGCTCTGACAATCTAGCTCTACTTCGTAAAGATAACATTCGTCAAGCTTATGAAAGAAATGTCAAGCAATATTTTCTTCGATCGAATCCTATCTCGTATAAGGAAGGCCCAGAAGTATTTCGACGAAATTTTGCTCTTAAAAAATTTTCTCAAAACTTTACCGAGAAAATGGCTCCACAATTTATTAAATGCCGTGTTCGGAAAAAACTCGGCAAGTGTTACTACCTACTCGAGGATATGCAATGTCGAGAAGTAGGAATTATCGGGTGATGTAATGGTCGCTTTGCCTTGTTTACTTGAATTTTAATTTTAACGGCTTGCGTCGCATATCGTTTGCGACATAATTGTCGCCTGCGCTGTAAACTAGAAAGCTTTACTGTAAGTTGCGCTTACGGCTTGCTAAATTCTGATTGGTCAGTATTACAGCCAACTTAACGTTGCATTTGAGTCTCCAAGAAAAAGCTCGGGAAAGGTCAGCTATAAAAATCTGCTCCAGCTGTCAATGGTCTCTTTGCTGATATTGAGTGTCTGAAAATAATTAAAGTAAATTAGATAACTAAAAGTTGCAAAATTGCACGTGGTGTGGCAAGCCAACACATCCGGTAAAAGAAAGACAACACGAAAATTTACATTGTGTCCCGCAACAACTCGTTTCGTTTGTGTACGGTACGGGAATAGCGTAAAGCCTATTGGCAGAGTTTGATCACAGCAGAGACGCTGCGGATAAAATCTTAATCTGTTGGCATCGGGCATCTAGCCAATACGTCATCTAAATCGGAGTTGTGCATCGTAAAAAGTACAAGTAAAAGGTATGCGCAGAATACCATGTCGTTGTGTTCCATAAATATTTATTGTTAAAATTCGTGATCGCAGACACGTCTCATACGTCTCTGTGCCAAGACAGCGAATCTCGGATGTGGGTCGAAAATTTGGGTCCATTGGTGCCATTGCCATTATGCCATTTTCCGGCTCTGGAAGCAGATTGCATGGATCTAGACGGATGATCCAAATTGCATCATCAGAGTTCCCTGCCTGCTAAGCCGTTAGCGCTGATGCTGCAGTCTCGGTAGAGAATATGACAACGCAAATCTAAAAACAGCCTAAGGTGTATTTTGATATAGATTGTCAGTCAGGTCGCCTAATGTAGAAGGTCCCTTAATGTGGCGACACAATAATTTCGGTAAATGTAGTTTGTAATTTGTTCGTGTGCATTTTGTGTAGGTCGAGGCCCGTGTGCAAGGATAACCAAATCCAAAGCTCGAGTCAAAAGCTCAGTCCAATAAAGTGCGTTGAAAAATTTAAAGCTTACGCACAACATAGATCTAACCAAAAATGTCAATAGCCACCAAACGAATTAAAATTCTAAAAGTAAAATAAAAAGTGAATAAAGTGTTGAAAGAGACTTAAATAATTATGAACATTTAATCAGATAAAGATATGGACCATAACATCGTTGGAAGGCCTTTCACCTTTGTAGATGTCTGTATGTAAGTCACCCCCAAACTTTATTATTATATGTTCTTTGTTTACATTGATGTAATGTACCCCAGATGGCCATATTAACACATATTATATGTCTGTTTGTTGTGCGTTAGTGGCTGCCAAGTTTTCACTATTTTGTCAATATAAACAAGTATTTTTCTTTTAACACATTAAAACACTTTTTCTTTATCTATTATGCATTTGAAAAGTTAACAAAATTTAAAAATTTATATATTAAATCTAGCTATTTTGAACTGTTTAATAAATAAATGAAATTCCGTTTTTTTCTCAAGTGAGCTTAAAGTAAAGTAAAATCAAGATAAACCGGAAAACAAACATACGTTTGCAATTCAATATGCACTAACTCACTTAAATATTTTATATTTCAAATCTTCTTACAATATACATATACTCACACATATTCTATATTAAAATTCTAGCTATTGGTTGACCACCTATTGTTGTAGTACGAGTTTGAGCAAACATCGATATGACGAGTTTTGAGCTTTTGGTTTTATTTTACATAAAAGAGCATTAAATTAAACATAATTATGATCAGCAACGATAATTGCTGAATCAAAAATATCCACCCACTTGTTTTATTTTTATAGCTAAGAACATTGTAGATTTAGACTATTAAAATAATTTTCAGTTAGGAAATTAATGGCTAAGAAATATCATTATGATGAGTATATATTTGAGTAATTTTTGAATAAATGAAGTATATAACATGGAAGTGTAAGTTTTATAATTCCTGGAGACGTGGGCACTTGAAGTAGCAATTTGTTCTTATGAGGATCTTCAGTCAACTGTTGCTTGAAGGTCATAGGTCGGGTTGGGTAAAAAACGCGTGGGTCAATTAACATCATAGACCACGCCAATTGTTGCTACTTCAATCACATTAAAGCTAAACTACTTTTCGTAAATTGCAATATTAAGAGTTTGGCCCGTTTTGTTTAGTATTTTAGTTTTGGGAGTTGTGCTCCACTTTTAGTTTCAGTAGGGATCCTTAATATTATTATGTATCTGGGAGTTGAAAGGATAGCACAACCCACACCTTCCACCTACCCCGAAAGAGCTACGGAAGCAGAGGGTCCCACTCGCTATTATCATTCGACTCGGAGGCCGATTTTCCAAGTATACCCTGTATGGGAGTTGTATCGCCCCTTCTGCATGCGGACTGAGTCAAGTTAATACTCAGCATGCACACTTTGTACTCAACAGGTGCGGTTGATTACAAAATGTCATGTGGAAGCCCAGCGAAAACATAAGAAAACGAAATGAAAATATTTATTTCATTTTCATTTATTAACAGCGATATGTACAATCTTTGAAACCCCTGACCAAGGGGGCTACTTTTTGTTGTTAATATCATAAAGGGATATTAGTCATTATACAGAGAGCTAATTACCAGGTAAAAATATAGAGATATAGAGGCCGGTAGTTAATAGTGAATCTAAGAGGAAGGTTAAAATTTAGCAGAGCTAAAAGCTCAGATGAATCAATTGTACCATTAATCAGTTGGTGCACAAACATTACCCCATGACAGGCCCTGCGATTTCATAGTGAAGGCAGATCAAGTAGCATAAGTCTACTAGAGTATGATGGAGTCGTAGGATTGGATCCTAACTTCGACCACGAAAAGCAAACAAACTAAAATTGTTTTCGAACCGTTATATAAGGTTCTGAGGTCTCCAGATGCAAGAACAGTAGTCAATGAGAAATACATAAAGGATTTTCGTGTACGGAGCATTAAATACTTTAGACCATCTCCTAATGAATCCTAAGACCCACTTGAATTTGTTACCGATATGCATGCAGAAACAAATAAAACCCCTAAATCGTTATAGAAAGTCGTGCTATCTATTTTATCGTTTCCAACAAATCTTAGTTTGTTGTGAAATTAGCTCGATAGAACGAAATCACTTTGCAGTTGCTGTGATTGAGATATACCAAGTTAGTGGAGCACCACTTGCTCATCAGATTGATGTATTGCTGTAACAGATGCTGAATGCAGTTTTCATCAGATGTCACACAAAGTTCTACATCGTCAGCGTACATAATCACATTTGAGAATTTTAAGATTTGTAATAGTTCATTTATGAAACATTTATGGAACAAAAGAGGACCCAGATGACTCCCCTGCGGTATCCGGATGTAACACTAATCTTTTTCGAGAGTGTTCGCCGAAAAACCACGATATGCATCTATTTTGTAAATAGTCGGAGATTCATAAGAATAGCACTGGATGAAATCTAAGAAAGATCTGTTCTCGAAGAAGGAGATTCTGATTAACACTGTCAAATGCTTAGGTAAAATTAGTGTAGATCACATCTGTCTGCATTTTTTGAATGAAGCCGTATGATACAAGGGATGAGAGTTGAAGCAAATTTGTAGAAGCTTAGTGGTGTTTCATAAAGCCATGTTTGGTGAGAACAACTCAATGAGCTACATATATATTGAAGGTGCTCAGTCAACATTTTTACATTAATTTAAGAATGACAAATAATTTGGAAATGCCACTATTGTTGTCAACCTCCGACTTAAAGCCTTTTTTGTGAAGAGGGATAATAAACGACTTTTTCAGACGTTTGGAAAGGATCCCGATTCTAAAGACATTAAAGAGAATATGAAGGGGATCAGCCAGATTATTATAACAGTATTTCAGTACACAGTGAGGGATACCATCAGGCCCAGGAGAAAAATAGGCTTAAAAGTTTTCATGCTTTGAGGCACATGTTCAAGGCTGAGAATGAGGGAAAAAATGAAACAAGGCTAATTTATAGTGTATGGATAGGGTTAACTATTATTATAATGTTCTGTAGAGTAAGTGGTTTCAAAGAAGGACGCAAATAAATCAGTAATTTCGGAATTACAAGTGAACGATATGGATTTAAAAGACAAAAAACCAGGAAATTAAGTAGATCTGCACTTCTAGTTTACAAAGGAGTAAAACTGCCTTGGATCTTTTCGTAAATTTCGCTGACATCTTGCTAGATAGAGTTTATATCACTCACTCTTATAGAGAGTAAATCACTAGTGCTTTAACTAGTTAAAGCGTCACAAAGTCTGAATCCAGTCGAGAGCTTTTGAAATTTTCTACATTTGTTATTTTTTGAATTAGAAAACCCTATTATTATTTTTCGACATACTCATACTAAAAGTTTTCAGCTCCAGCAATCGATTTTGCAGCGCCCTACATATATGACGAACTCTTAATATACAAGCTGTATGAGTTGGGAATCATATATATTGAAGATATGCACGACGCCTTAGACGAGCTAGATATAAGGCTGCTCCTATATGCTGATGTTATTGCCAGACTATCGGATGACTCAGTATATCTCCAGCATATGATTAACAGACTAGAAAATTATTGCTGCGACTGCAAAAATCACATATAATGATCAACCAGGAGGGTGATAGAAATTTAGTATGGTAAAAGAATATAAGTATTTTGGAGTGGTACTAAGACCATCTTTGTCTTTTACTAACCATGTCACACAGCGAATAGCACAAACCAAATCCTGCATGAGTTCTATCTGGACGAATTTCTTTAGAAGCCAAAATATAACGATAAGCTCAAAGTGGAGGCTCTTTTAAGGTGAATTGAATCGTATGGGGCCCAGGTAATGGAATGATGATAGTTGGTTGAAGGGTTATGTTTTTATAGTGGCTCCTACGCAAAGTTCAATACGCCGAAAACACTTAATCAAAATAAGATAAATCCAGTCCAAATAACATTATCTTCGGAATACGCACAAAACACATCATCAGCAATGGAAATGCAAACAAAACAAATAAAATAATTGAAATTAAAAGTTAAACACTTGAGCGCACTGTGGTTGGTATGGATATGTTGTCTCTGCACTCTACCAAATAACTTGAAAACCTCTTTTTGGAGCACCGACATTTTATAGTACATTGTAAAGTTGTCCAAGTGCTATGCTATTAGTTTTAAGCTTTTTAAATAAAAAACAACCGAAAAGTGAAGTTTAAAAAATGACCAAAAGTAGTCTGTGAGTTTCAGTGCGAGTTATATATTATATCTAACCCCAGGCCATAACTCTGACGTCCCGTCAACAAAAAAAATAA
This sequence comes from Hirtodrosophila duncani, assembly GCA_037043425.1. Lineage (NCBI taxonomy): Eukaryota > Metazoa > Arthropoda > Insecta > Diptera > Drosophilidae > Hirtodrosophila > Hirtodrosophila duncani. The sequence continues at coordinate 70,491 of JBAMBM010000645.1, read as the reverse complement.
GTTGTACAGGTGCCTTAATTAATGTGGTCGCAGACATTCGGCAATAACTGTATAATAGCAATTTGACCTCCTTAGCGCTGCTTGCTCACAGTAAGGCCTATGAAACTCTGGCTACAAAACTAGCCAAACTGTATATCTTTTCTAACCTGCTTAAATCGTACCGAACTAATAGAACTCAAACAGTGTTTTCCAGACCACAAGCTTTCTTCCGCTTAAACGGATTGAGGAACGCCCCGTTCTATTCTGAGACTTCTTTTATTCTCTCTGTATGGAAATAAGGTCATTTGTTTTGTCCAACTGTTAACTTCTACGATGACATTCAAATCTTTGTTAGTCGTCCGGTTAGTCAGATTGTGGATTGTAATGTTCAATGTAATTCAGTTTTAGAAACACTGAACTCCTGGAATAAGAAAACCGGCTTGGTCCTAAACCAACTTAAATGAAAATGTCCCTAGCTTTGACAACCTTGCATAAACTACGAATTTATGGCATACGCTATCATGGAATACACATATAGTTTGCTCTATGGCATCGGAATATTTGGCAACTGTGAGTATGCAAAGGCTCAGAGTGGCTTTCAATGGTAGAGCCCGTTTTGTTACAACTTAAGTCACAGCCCATGATAATAAGATATTTAATCTTTGCTTAGAATCAAGGATCAAATTCAGAATATTAAATAAAAATAAATAAATAAAATAATGACATTTACAAATGCTGCGATATTTTATGGATATTGAAAGCTAGAGAAATTAGAAATTTACAATTTTCAACGACAAATTTCTGCGCGATCGAATGATCATCCAGTCGGTCGCGTCAATACTTTGTGACAGAAATCAATTAGTGGTCTTTGGTGACTTTTGTAGCAAACTTATTGGATTACATGCTTGATTTGAAATTTGTTTCTAAGTTTGCATTATAGTTGTCTCAAGAGTTAGTCGGCTTTTGCTTCATGAAGACCCGTTCTGTCCTTTTTTACACGTTAATATGGATAGTGCTATTATTACAGTATTACAGTATTATTCTAACTTGTCTGCTCGACATTTAAATGAGATTATCCTGAACGAAGTCATCCCTCAAGCCGTCTGGTCTTCTTCTAACTATGGTTTGACTAGGAGCGCTATTAAGCTGTTCGTTTAAGGTTCACTGTCATTAATTCTGATTGTTATAAAGCATATTATCTTCGCTGTAGGGTCTAATTTCTCCGAACCCTAAGCAATTTTATAACTTTGTTAATTCAAAACGAAAATAAAGCAATTTGTATGCAGATTCTAATTTCATCCCTTCTCCTCTCATTACTCAAAGGTCATGGCGTAATGAACGAATTTGATTATGTACATCACTGTTTAATTCGGATCTCCTTGGCTTCACATCCTTTAACGATTCTTCCTCCCATTTAAGACTGCAACATGGTCTTCATGCTTTGAAATTTTTGTGTCAGGTAAATTTACTATATCTCAACTATACTAAATGCAAAATCATGTCGTTTTGTCATAACATACCGCTTCAGTCATCGTACCTTCTTAATGATAAGCCCCTGGACCGTATTGATACCGTAGATACCTAGATCTAATTAAGCCATGGTAGAAAAAAACCGGCCTGGTTTGGAGTCACGCATCTTGTGTTCTCAATGGAGTAATCACCAGGACTGCATTGAGTCTGTTAAAAAAAAAATGGTATTTGCTGACAGAGGCTGAAGTTGGGATCCAAATACCTCCTTAGAAAATTGTAGAGTCAGCAAGTTTGCAACGTATAGGTGGAAGCGTTTCCGGCTATATAAAGTATATATATATTCTTAATCAGCATGACAAGACGAACCAATATAGCAATGTCCGTCTGTCTGTCTGTTTCAACACAAAGATCTCAGAAAAGCTACAGAGCTGACGGACGTGAGGCCTCCTCAAATAGATACAAGTTTAGTTTGATTTTGATAAAAAAAAAATCAGAAAATTTACGCTACTAAGTGCTCAATGCGAAACAATCGGTTATATGGTAGCTAAATGATAAAATTTTCCGGGTCTTGATCAGATCATGCCTGCGGACGTGGGGCCTCTTCAGCTGGATACATACCGCCTTTAGTTTGATTTGGATTAAAAACATAAAAGTTATGCTATAAGTGTTCATTCCGGTTATTATCATCGTTCGATTTTCATGAAACTCGAACTTCACTAGCGGGCAGATAAAAGAAGCATCTGGTAAAATTTTCAGTTCTTTATCTTTTAAGACTTCTGAGGTCTTTGTCATGAAATATACGGATGGAGAGACGGACAGACTTACGGACTCACATACGAACATGGTTATATTGGTTCGTGTTGTCGTGCTAATCAAGAATATATATATACTTTATATAGTCGGAAAAGCTTCCTTCTGTGCATTGTAAACTTTCTGACAAAATATATATACCATTTCCTGAATGGTATAACAACTAATTTTGATGTACTAAAAGTTCATTCCGAATCGTTTGGTTATATGGGAGCTATATGATGTGGTCGTCCGGCCCAGGTCAACTTTGGTCAGCAGACGTGAAGGCTCCCAAAACTGATATTTACCAAATTTGGTTGAATTAGATAAAAAAAAACAACAATTTTGGTGTAATAAAAATTCATTCCGAATTAATCGGTTATATGGGATCTATGTGATTTTGTGGTCGGATCTACACAGTGTTGACAAAGAATTCTATGGTAAACATATCAGCTCGATAGTTTTAAAATTGAGAGATTAGTTCGCACAGAAACAGACAGACAGATAGCCAGACAGACGGTCATGGGTACATAACTATTGTCATGGTCATCAAGAATACATATAGTAACATATCCGGGCCACAAATAACAGTTTCTCAGATATGTTAACGCGCAGCCAATGATCTTTCGTAAAGCCTCACTTTCCAAAAACTCATCCCTCAAATTAAATGTAAAGCTAATATCTCAGTGATCTTATCTTATCTTATCAAATCCACAAACCATGTTAAACTTAACGTAGCATTAACAAAACTTTACTAAAGAAATGTAAAAGCTCAATAGAACATTCACGGTTCAGATAAAAAATCTTAAATTCAGTCTTGGAACACCCTTTACTCAATACAATACAATAATCAATCAAATAAAAAATTATTAAATAAGTGTTTTTTTTATGAATTAAAAAAAAACCAACAACTATCCTACGCTGCCAGTGCGATGCTGATACATGTCATAGTAACAGTAATCGAAATCTGATAATCCAGTGAAAAAGTATCCTTGTGCGACCAAGGATCTTTCAGGATTAAGCACGCGAATTCCCGCAATAAAAGTTTCGATTAGGAACACTACATTACAAATCGGTATCCGCACAAAAACCCTGCTTTAGTTTTAATTAACTCGAATTATGCCCGCTTATCCAAGTCTGACAACCACTAAAGTGAAAAAAAAAATCAAATGAAAAAAATTGCACGCTGAATTTTACAAAGGACATAAATCTGTAGCAGTTTGTAAAAACAAGACGAGACCGCTGGTCTAAAGCAAAAAACAACAAATAAACCAAAAATCATAGCACTTACAAACATTTTAACTAGTGAAAATCTTTCACAACTACTTCGGCAAATACGTCAAGTACCCCAATTCTGCGGGGAGCCAAACAGCCTCAAAGAATCGAACATGTTTTGCAATTGTACCTTATAGACAAGCCCGAACAGAAATCAGCGATCTTTGGTGGCATCGAGCTACTAATCAAACATGCAGGGAAAATATCCCAAATGTCAAAATCAATGTATAAGACGCAGACCCCACTTGAGGAACTGATGCGCCGCCTGTACTCTACACAGTACAAACATAATCTACGTATGTTTTGCGAAGAACTAGAATATAAGCGTACTATAATATTCAACAAGCTTATTTTAGAAAATGATCAGAACAATTATACAGTTTATACTCAAGCGATGGCAAATTATATAAAAAATACAATCCAACGTAAGCTTCCCGATAGATTGACCATTCAAACCATTCACAAACCATTAAAAAATTAAGAGAAGTCGCGAAACAAGAAAATCCTTGCCGAGACTCCACTTCGAAGAAAATTTATAAGCGTCCAAAACTAAGAGCTAATTGCCTAGACCAAAATACTAACTACCAATACATTATACCCTTTAATTCATTAAAATATTCATGACCGAACTTAACTAATAAGATAAACAATTCCCAAGTCCAACCCCAACAAAACGCTCAGTTTAGACAGACAAAATTTGACCAGAACAGACAATTGTACCAAGAATTCAGGGAAGACTATACTATATGAATCTATACCGACAGAACGAACACGAAACTACAGCCAGCCCCCCCCAACAACCAAGCGTGCCGAATAAGCGGTTTAAAGATGGCAGCGGACAATCGCGCATGGAGATTAAAGAATATCATCAACAATATGATTCAGATGACGATTATGAGACAGACCAAAATGATAAGCAATCTTACGATGACCAAGTTCAATATAAACAATCATATGATAAACAAGACGGTCAGTACAGCGACGATCAAACCGATACCGACTAAGACAAACCATCTTATCAGGCCGCAAATTTTTCAAATACTAGCCTGGGAACCCACCAATACATAGAAGTTATATTAAATAATAACATATACCGTTGCATAATAGACACTGGGCATCGATAAACATGATGAATCAAAAGTTTTTCCATTTACAAGTTCATGATGAGCAAATAGTTGTCAGAAGTATGACAAGGTACTCAAACATGAATGAATTGTAAACTTACCACCCAATGGATTATTACAGCAAACACTAAATTGTATTTTCATAAATTTTCACTATATTATGACATTCTTATAGGCAGAAAAATTTAAATTGAAAACAATGGCATAGTTGCTTATGTAAGAAAATTTACAACAATTAGTAAGAGAATATTCAATCATAAGCAACTAGAACCACATGATGCAAATATGTCCAACGTCTTTGAAGCTCTGTTAGAAGAAAACAATTTTATCAATGAAATTAATTACGCCATGAATAATGATATTTTTACAGGAAACACCTATCGCCTCGATCGTTTGAATCAGGAAGAAAAAAGAAGATAAAAACTTTTGAAAGAATTTCAAGAAATCCAATACATAGAGAACGAGAATTTATCTTTTACCAGTATCACACGTCATAACTGTAAATGATAAATTTCCGATTCCCAATATGGACGAAATACGTAGTAAACTTGGAAACTGCCAATACTTTACTACAATTGATTTAGCAAAAGACTTCCATCAACTCGAAATGGACCCTAAGCCGGCATTTTCAACTAAATATGGTCACTACGAATACACCCGTATGCCATTTGGCTTTAAAAACGCCCAAGCAACATTTTAACGTTGCATGAACTTCGTACTTAAAGACCTTATTAGCAGATATTGCCTTTTCTATTTCTATGAAGTCATTGTCTTTTCAACATCTCTCACAGAACACCTAGAATCTCTAAGAAATGTGTTCGGAAAACTCAGTCAAATCTAAAACTTCAATTGGTTAAATGTGAATTTCTAAACAAACTGATTTTTTAGGGTATACTATAAGTTCAGAAGGCATTCTACCCAACAAAGAAAAACTTAGAACAATCGAAGAATATCCCATACCGAAGACTTCAAAAAAATGTTCATTCCAAACTTCGCAAGGCCCATGACTCTCTTTTTAAAGAAAGGATGTAAAATTGACATCAGAAAAGAAGAATTGAATTTGAATTTGAAAAATTGAAGACTTTAATCATGAATGACCTAATTCTCAGACGACCAGATTTTGCAAGGACATTCCAAGTCTCTACTGATGCCATGTGCCGTGTTATCACAGAATAACAAGCCTATTAGTTTCGCAAGTACAACCTTAAATGATCACGAACAGAATTATAGTACAATCTAAAAGAAACTATTAACAATTGTTTGGGCAACCAAATATTTTCCCCCCGTATTTATATGGAGCCTCTTTCAAAATTCTAAGCAATCATAAACCACTGCTTTGGCTAAATTATATTATAGAACCCAATATGAAATTACAACGTTGGCATATTAAACTCAGTGAATATGGCTTTAAAATCAAATATTTGGAAGGAAAACAAAATTGTGTAGCAGCGACTATACACAGTGCACTAGAAGATAAAGAAAATTGTATAGAAATGACCGAAACCAATAAATAATTTCGCCAGGCAAATGGAAATAATAAAAGACAGCAATGACCAAACAGATATCGAACATTACTTTAAAATATTAAAGAAAACAATTAGATATATGGAAATGACACTATCAAAAGCAAAAGATATCCTTCTTAATTCCTTATTAAACCAGACCAGTGCCATTAACTGGATAACGTAACCGATTTTTTAGTTTCCGAACAAGCATATCAAGAAATAATAAATCCACACAGTAATAATAACATATTAAAGTGTATAATCAAGCTTAGGGATATAAAGTCCTACCCAGAATTTAAAGAATTTATCATCAATGAACACGTTAAGTTACTTCATCCGGGTATCGAGAAAATGGTCCACCTTTTTAAAGAAACCCACTATTTTCCAGACTATAAATAATAAAACAGGATTATTGGACGAAGAACGCCTTTACAAAACCATCAATGAAAAAATTAGAATTATCAATACTGACAAAAACCGGGAAAATAAAGAAACTAGACTGGATACTATACCATACATTTACAACCACAAGACTAAACACAATACAACTGGACAAAATCCAGCTCTCATACTACTCTAAGCAGGAACACCTGCATGCAATACGTAGCTAATAAAAGAAAGAAAATGAGCATACTAAATAAAAAGCGACATGACTACAAAATTAACACAAAATTTAGACAGGGACCGTGCAAAATCTAACAACCCATTCAGAAAATGAAAATATAGAACATTTAGATAAAAAGCATTACAAGAAAAACTACAGAGGACAGATTGTTACTCATTACAAGATCAAATTTAAAAAGAAAACGAATTATAGTAAATATTTGCAAGCAGCCGACACTTCACAATCAAAGGATTCACAATAATCACGATAATGACCATAACCATGACCACATTAACAATAGGAGGAAAGATAGAAATCAACTCAATTGAAAATAAAAATGGGTTTATTCTGTTTGAATCAGGAACTATCCATTTATGATCCAATTTAATAATCACTGCTTCACAGTAAATATCACAAAAATAGAAGACACATTCAATAGCCTTTTAAAACAAAGTGAACAATTCAACAAAATTCCGCATATTCATTATTTAATCGAAAAACTGAAGCGAGAAATGAATGACATGCGCACTACAAGACGTAACAAACGAGGACTTATAAATTTTGTAGGATCTGCTTATCAATACCATTTCGGGACACTCGCCGAAGACGATAAACAAAAAATTCAACAGCGAATTGAATCTCTAGCACAAACACAGTTCAGATTAGTAACTTAAACAATCCCATCTACACTCTCAATGAAATCATCAATAGGATTAATAACAACGATTACGCTATGGAAACCGAACAAAAGCTGTAAATTTTAATATTTAACATTGAACACTTTGCAGAATATATTGAAGACATCGAAATGGATTCCCAACTAAAACGTCTTGAAACATGACAACATTGATCATAAAAATATAAATGACATAAAAACTTTCGCTTGGTATAGTATAGCCGCTAATGAAATATTCCTTGTACACCTTATCCCTACTAAAATAATTGAAACATCAACTTTCCTAATAGTACCATAACCTGACAATAATAGGCATATTATCAATGAAAATGTCGCCGCAAAATTTTATTTACACAAAATTCTATTTATTAAATACTTACTTAAACTTACTTACTTAATTAAATATGTCCTTTTTTAAATTTCGAAAACTGAATTACACCCAATACACTGAACCAAACATATTAATTACATGTAATACCTCATGAGAACAACTTTACCAAAATTGCAACAACCAGGAAATTATATAGAAAACAATAAAATAATACAAATATTTCATTGCATTAATATTTATTGAACACAACTTGAACCAATGTCACACATAGAAATTAAAGAAATAATCTTGTTTAGCAATAAGGAAAACAAAAATATATTATTAATCATTTTATCTATCATAGGCACAATTGGCCTATTTCACTTATATAAATATTACGAAGTACCAACACAAAATATTGTAATCAAATATCTAAAACCGAAAACAGTCAAGACAAGTCAAAAACCGAATGAACACCTAACTGAAGAAACAGTTGAAATTGAACAACCAATAAAATAAGTACACCCAAATATAAACGGTTGAGGACAAGCTAAAATCTAAAGGGTGGGGGAATAATATATCCGAACCACAGACTCAAATGAAATGTAAAGCTAATATCTCAGTGATCTTAGCATTAACAGAACGTTAATAAACAAATGTAAAAGCTCTTCAGAGCTCACGTCAAAATTCTTAAATTCAGTCTTGGAGCAACCTTTACTCAATACCATACTATTGTAATCAAAAAAAAATGTTTAAATGAGTGTTTTTTCTGAATTAAAAATCCATCTAATTAATTATATATGCTTTATGGGGTCGGCGATGTTTGCTTCTATGCGTAATAAAGCAAAACAAAGCAGGCGAGGCGATAGCTCTGCCTCACCCCCTCTGCCACTACGTACATTGGCTTCGCTGATTTACTAGAAATGTTGGCCTTTCTGCTGTTTCAACCTTAACATATTTATAAGACACAATGTAATTCGTATCAAAAACAATTAGGGCACACTTGAGCAGCTCATTTAGAAATTGCGATCACTTAGAAGTTATAAGGATATGGCATACTGCTGATGTTTGACGAGGCCAAAGAAATAAATATTCAAATAATTTGTATATGAAGTGTTTGTGGCATTTGCTGACCCTTATTATCATCACAAAAACACTAAATGACATATATATCGTTGTCCTAGATGTTGTTCAACTTTGTCCGCTATATCGATTGTGTACATTTTGGTTAACTTATCCAAGGACTGCTTTGCAAGGGAAATCATGGTCGATCGTGCCAAGGCGTGCCTCAACTGTTTGAGCCATTCCCATGGACTCGCAAACTGTACCAGCAAAGGAACTGCATGCAATGTGGACAACGATAACATACACTTCAACACTTTTCAATTCCCGCACAGGTAGCGACATAGACTCACGCAGCTTCCAATAGCTCCTGTGAGAACTCACTCTGCGCAACTAGTCTCAACTACGGCAAACCGCCGCAGGTCCCGAACTGTCCTTCTGGTCTAAATCCACAACCGCCATCAAGCGGCTAAAGTTTTGCGGTGAGAGTGCTAAGTCATTTTATTTATTATTATTTTTCTGTGCAAATAAACTCTAAAAAAAATATATCATTTTCTCTTTGTCTCATTCTCGTTTTCGACACACTCAAAAATATGAAGAACAAATTTTTTTTTTGTTTTTTTTGTGTGGAGTTATTTTTTTACGATTTTGTATACAATTATTATATAAGATTTGCGGTTTGCGAGGGCGGGAGGGGGCGTGGCAAAATTTAAAAACAAACTTGATCTGACGCCGCACAAGGGGGCTCTATAGCTCTTACAGTCTTCGATATCTAGGTGTTCTTACGGAAGGAAAGATGGAAAGACGGACGGACGGACGGACGGACAGACGAACATTGCTAAATAAACTCGGCTGTTAATGCCGATCAAGAATGTATATACTTCATGGAGTCTTAGACGCTTCCTTCTGCATGAGTACTAGAGTACGAGTATAAAAATATTAGATCACCGGTATATGGATTACCAGGGCAGTACACTTCAGGTACCGAATGCAACGATAGAATTATCGTTCTCTGCTATTGATACATCTCGCATATAAAATCGACGCCCACAGAAGGGAACCAATTTATTTTAGCATTCGAAAATAAAAATATACAATGTGAAAAGTGCATGGGTGTAGATTAATACTTGGACTAGCGGTCGGCAGCTTCGCTTCTTTTGTGCCCATTCCATTGGTTCACTGGATCATTGGAATCTTAACCAGAGGAATATGTTATACGACACTTGCTGGCTTGATCTTTGTCGGAACTCGAACCAATCCCTCTACTCTTGCAGGGAGTATTTGTTGCAGTCGTTGAAGTCTCTTATCGTTTTAGCATTGGCTTAAGTCTCAGTCGGTTCGGCTCAGTCTCAGTTCGGCTTCCGTGAGCGGGATTTTGAATTAGCGTCTACATTGTCTGAGTATCTTCCATTCATTACCCTTGCTATTCGTTTGACGCTCTTTATTCCAATATTGTTTTCGTTTGGTTGACTGCAGCTGTTAACTAAATATTCAATTGCTTAACCACACACACGTGGCTGTGGTGAGCGAGGGCAAAGAACTGCACGAAACGAAGCATCTGTGCAATCAAGCTAGCGAGTTGACCGTTGGCCTTGAGTTTGCGTTAAGAAAGACCGAGGCAGTCCTAATAAGCAGCCGGAAGAAAGTGAAGATAGCTCACATTTATGAGGCAGGCACGCTAGTCCAATCCAAAAGGGCTCTCAAGTACCTTGGCGTCATGCGTAACATAAGGTTGAGCTTCAGTGAGCACCTGGAATACGTCAACACAAAAGCGTCAGCAACGAGCCACGAGTAATGTTCCATACGAGAGGCCCGAAACAGTGGAGGAGGATCATATTGTGCAGCGTGACAAGATTGACAATTTTATATGCGAGTCCAGTCGATCAGCTATTGTCGTGGTATTTTGGCAACGCTCCGTCTGGGGTCCATTCGGATCTGCAGCGCCTTCAGGACCGTATCGAACGATGCAGCCCATGTGACAGCCTGCGTTGGGCCCACATAAGAGATAGCGGCCGAGTGAGTCACTATATATAAGAAATCACATGGGGAAGACGCTTCGCCATCTTTTTTCTCGCGCGAGGCAACGAGAAGACAGACATAGATGGCAGGAACGATAGGACAACTGTACGAAAGGTGGACACACCGTCTCATCCCCAATCTTCAAACCTTAATTGGTAGAAAGCACGGCCAGGGAAACCACTACCTGTCTCAGCTCCTTAGCGGGCAGGTCTGCTTTCGCAGTTACCTACACCTTTGATCACGAGCCAGCAGCGGAATGCACATGGTGTAGCCGGGGAGTGGTGGAAGATGTCGAACATGTGATGTTCAGGTAAGCAAAATTCTCGTCTCAGCGACGAGAACTGGAACAGGAATTGGAATCCGAGATCTCAGAGGCGAGCTTTATCCCGACTATGCTGAAGAGCGCGGAGAAGTGGCAGGCCGTCAGCGAATTTGCCATCTACGTAATGGTTCACCTGCTGAGAGCGAGCGGCGCTCTATGGATTAGGTGGCATCCAATTTTCTGCGAAGAAATGCTTCACGGCCTTGCCGCAGAAGGAGAAATGCACATCATCCAAATATATAGCCTATAGCATTATCAGAATGGGGCTGCCCATCAACAAATGGAAGAGGACAAGCACTCCTTAAAGACTTTGCACCGATTGATCACGGTGATCACGGCACACCTAAGAGCGGGCCAATGAGAAAACGAGGATACAAGATAGAATAACCAAAATCAGCAACGATCATAATAATATTGGACGGCTTTACGGCGCTGGGCACATCGTCTGAGTGCGCCACGAAAATATCAACGAAACTGAGGGGGGCGTCTGCGAAAGTGAAATGCTGACGAAGGACCGCCAGCAGGAAGTAGAATTGGCGCTCTCAATGCTGGGAGACCTTACACGACAGAACCCATGAATATTCGCATACAAGCTTGCTGTGAAAACACTGAATGCTATCAGCCAGCCGGTATCTACAAGCGCACTACAGGAGGCACGAATAGTTAAAGCACTGTTTCCTGCCCATGCGGAAACAGCACACTAACCGGAAAAAAGACAAAAGGAATCTTAATGGAAAATAGTCACGTTAGAGGATGTTCTTGAAGTTGCGAACAAAATTAAAGACTATAAATAGCCAGTACCAGATTGTTATGTACAGTGGACTACTGCGCTTACAACTATCATGCGGCGCAACTGTCATTGCATTTGAAGACGACATAGTAGTAGTTGCCGTAGGAATGCACATAGATGACGTAGGAAGTATCAGCAACTCTACCAGACTCGCTCTCTGACTTTCGCTCAAAACGATTGCTGTTTTTCAATCTCCCGTATTGGGCTAATATTTTTGCGTTCATGTATCAAGATTTAAGTTGTGTCCAAGTTCTCTTTTATTATTTTATTGTGCATAATTTCGGTTTCGGTTTTAAGGTACCCTTTAAGTGCACTTGACTAATCTGCTTTAAATCGTCTATTTTTTATTTCATTTTATTATTGTGGAAATTAAACCAAAAGCTGAGCTATAAGCTTATGCAAGCCAGTGCGCTCTGTATTATGTGTTTTAGTTTTCGCTTCTGCACAGCCTGTAAAGCTTATCGCTATTTGAGACTCTCTGTCTTGCTGGTCATATATTATTATTGTTTTGCATTTGCGTTATCGTTAGTGTCGTCTGAAAACCGTTACATTTCTACCGTTACATTTCTACCGTTACATTGCTGACAGCTTCCCACCCATTGAGAAATTGTATCGTTTGCTAGTTGTTGTGTCGTCCGTTAACTGCTACCAGCTACCCAATGAGAAATTTAAAATTTCTATCATTCCCATTGTGCTCTCAATTCCAATGGCTGACTGCTACAAAAAAAGCTGCCCTTTCAAGGCTGCTGCTTCTGAGCCTATGCTTGTTTGTTGGCTCTGTCGTAAAACCATTTATTTCAAATGTGCCAAAATCAGTGTCCGTAAGCGATTATTTTACAAATAATCATGGTTTAAAATTTACATGCGAGTTGCGTCGATCTGCTGAAGCCAAGTTGCGTTCGTTCTTTGGGCTTTACTGTTCTCCACGTTGGCTTTAAACAATTAAATACGCCATTCTCGATGCTCGCAGCAAATTTCACATCTTTTAATATGGGGTCTTTTAAGCAGAAGAAAGTAAATGATCTGGGTAGGTCAGGTCTGGATAAAGACTATATCGACCCTATCGTTATAAGCCGAAAACCCCTGTGAAAACCCCCAACTTCTAGATATTCTATCTTTCGTACTCTTAGTCCGCTGGATAGTTGCGCTTCCCAGCCAGTACAACGGTTGCCTAATTTTAACGCTTTAATGGGGATGGACTGGCTATTCTGGAGAGGGAACATTTCAGCGTCGTGCCCTCAGTATCGTTGACTTCATCCGACAGTAGCAATACCCACTGCTGTAGCTGCCCTGCCTAGACCTCTCAACGGTAGAAGGTAGAAAAGTTTAGGTTTAATGTTACGCGCAGTATAGCTTCTTTTAAGATAGGTGTTCCGGACAACCGTTTTGACTGAATCTGCAAAAAAAATTTTCTGGCCTGAGTAGCTTGTCGTGAAAGAGTTTAAAACTAGAACTATAAATTGCCTACCAAAATATTAGAGGCCTTAAGTCTAAACTCGCTAAACTTTACACTGATAGCCTATCTTTTGATTTTCCTATGTAAGTTTTTACATAAACTTGGTTAAGGCCCGATATCTTAGATTCTTAGATTCTAATTTTCCTAACGTAACTGAATTTATAAGTACGAAAGTATCTCTTAAATGTTATTCTGTCTTAATCACTGCCTCTTACTTTCCTCCACGTTCTGATATTTCTGTTTACTTGGATCATCTCAATGCTATTCAATCGATTGGAGAATTCAACATCTGTGATGTCACGTGATCCTCTGTGATCGACTCAGCCGGTTTGATACCTTCAAAGCAACACGAATTTGTTGACGACCAACTTGAAGTGTCCCTATCTCAAGATAATTTTGAAAGAAACTCATTGAATCGCCAACTCGATGTGATATTTGCTTCTGACCCTTCCATTTCAATGATCTCTAGAGTCAGTCCGCCTTTGCTTCCTGAAGACCCGTTTCACCCATCATTATATTCTGACAACTTGTCAGCTAGAGCATATTCATTTAGAAAGGCTGATTTCGCTAGTCTTAACAAAGCCATCCCTCAATCAGACTGGTCATACTTCTACACTTGTACAGATATGGACAGTGCGGTTGATTTCTTTTACAAAATTCTTCATTCCATTTTTAAGGATTTGGTTCAATAGTCCTGTTAGTCTTACTATACAGTTCTGTAATTTAAAAAATATCAAGTCTACACTCTTACAGAAGTTCAAAGTCCCGGGAAGGTCCTCTGACCATTCGCTCTTTATTGCTGCTCTTGCAAGGTTCACTGTCATTAATTCCGAGTGCTGTAACGCATATTTGCATCGCTGTAGGGTACAATTTTCTCAGGAAACAAAACAACTTTATAATTTTGTTAATTCAAAACGTAAAACATCTGTCTTACCTTCTTCATTGTTTTATATAAATACTACAGCAAATACAGATCAAGGCATTGCCAACTTGTTTGCAGAGTTCTTTCAAACAACTTATTCCTCTCTTAAGTATCGGCCTGGTCTGATATACCCTTATAGCTTACACAGGTCTAATAACATCCCACCTCCCCTAGTCAATAAAAGCTTATTGCTTAATGAACTTAAGTCTATTAAGCCTAACTTTTTCCTGGTCCTGATGGTGTTCGGGGGTGTATTCTCAGATTCTGCGCTGAATAGCTTTGTAAGCCGATTTTGAAGCTTTTTGATCTATTTTTAAATTCTTCGTCTTTCCCTTCTCTTTGGAAGGCGTCGTTCATTATTCCTCTCCATAAAAAGGAAAATAAGTCGGATGCCCAAAACTACAGAGGTATATCAAAACTGTCTGCTATTCCTAAGCTCTTTGCAAAAATATTAAGTTCACAGTTACAACGCTCTTGTGCTTCTATAATTTCATCTGCTCAGGTAGGGTTTACGAAGCGTAGGTGTAAAACCACTAATTTACTAGAATTTTCTTCTTTTGTAACACAAAGGTTTTAGAATAAAATGCAAACTGACGTCATTTACACTGGCTTCAGCAAAGTATTGGACTCGGTAAAGCACTGTTTACTTATTCATAAGATAGATCCCCTTGGCTTCCCATCCCATCTTCTTAAGTGGATCTCCGACTACCTTAATCTCAGAACTCAGAAAGTTCTTTTTAACAACTCTTACTCTAAGCCCCTTACGGTTACATCAGGGGTATCGCAGCGTAGCCACTTAGGTCCCCTGCTCTTCATCTTATTTATCAATGAACTGTCTCAGGTTCTATCCCACTCTCGTGTACTTATGTACGCCGACGACGTTAAACTTTGCTTGTCCTTCAATGACTCTTCTTGTCACTTCAGGCTGCAATATGATCTTGGTTCTTTCCAATCGTGGTGTCAGGTCATCTTACTAAATTTCAACTGTTCCAAATGCAAAGTTATTTCGTTTTGTCGTAGCATACCGCTTCAGACATCGTACCTTCTTAACGATATGCCCCTTGATCGGATCGATTCAGTTGATGACTTGGGTGTTCGACTTACACATTTCAATTACCGTCAATAAGTCTGTGGGTTTTCTGGGTTTTATAAAACGATGGTCGAAGGCAACAAGCCCCGTGGCTTGGTATCGTGGGTCCACTTGAAAGTGCAGCGCATTGTATGTCAACGTCCGATATATACAAAAAAAAGAATACAGCATATCAAAAGGCTTATTTTTTCATGCAGTTGCAAATTAATACCATTGTACAAGCTTATATTTTGTAACCTGCCTACGAGGCTGCGCAGGTGTAAAATAATTTAGACCTAATTCTCTTGGTTGTTTTGCTTCTATCCAAGAATTGCGCGAATTCGATTCGTGTTCATGTTAAAAAAAATAAAACACCATTTCTGGCCAGTTCAACTCTTCGCTACACCAGCACAATCGTTACATTGATTTATGATACAGCTCAAAAGCCAAAAAGAGTACTTTCTCCAATAAGCTTATCTACATTTAGTAGTAGCTACACCAACTGTTTGGACTTCTGCTCCATGTTTAATGCAGTTTTTTTTTTTTAGTATTGCGGTTAAAAAACATTCAAAGTATTTTCAGTGAATGGACTGAGTGTCCATTTAGCTCTTCAGAATTATCTCCGTGGTATCAACGAATTGCGCTATCTCACAGCGCGAAGTTGTAGAACTATTGTGGCCAAATTGATTACAGCTGGCCAATTTTGTTGTGACTCAAGCATGATATTCACCTGGTTACTTACGGCTGGTATCCTCCGCTCTTCTAATTATAGCGGACAAACGAAAAATATGTGAGCTGCGCCTGGCCCAGTGCCCTCGCTGTGAGAGCAGAAAGGGCTGTCATCGTGCTTAAACCTGTTAGGAGTGCGTCATTTAGTAGTCTATAAGACCATGTTTTCTGTTCAGCCATCATCTTAAGTCTGTAATCAGGCCAAATGTCAAGTCTTCGTTAGTAGATTCGGTACATCTGTGAGATTTTTAAAACGATCGATCGGCCTCTGATCGCCGCTGCCTTCTGCGGAATAATGCCAGCACAAATCGGTGCCGTCCGGCTTGATACTGTTCTGAATGCGGAGTTCATCCTAAGGGCGCATAGACCGCGGACTGAGGTGGCTGATAAGGAGTATAAATCATACGTGACATTGCTTCTGCCCATATCGGTGCTGCATAGAGATGAGTGGAGCTTACAACAATGGCAAGTAGTCCTCTCGCCGTTTGCTTGAGGCCTCTGGTGGGTGCCGTTATTCTCGACAGTTATGCTTGCCTTACTGCTCGCATACTTTAGATGCTCTTCAAAGTCTAGACATAAATAGTTTACATAACAGTGCTGAAAATAGATAGGAACAAAAATTCTAGTAGTTCTACGAGGAAAACAAAAACTAATTTGGCTAATTAAAGTCGGCAAGTCAATTTAACCATTAATTAGCTTATGTATAAAGATAACATTAAGCATAATTCTACGATTTTCAAGCGGTGGAACGTTACTTTAACATGACGGAGGGGCTAATAGGGTCCCAATTCAAACCACGGAGAGGAAACAGTAAACATTTTTTATGAACAGACTCAACGCGGTGATTCTCCAAAATAGTTCAGTTGTATAAGTATCATAAAATTCCTTCGACCATCGCTTAATAAAACCCAGAACAGCCTTATTAACACTAATTGACATCGAATTTAAATCTGGCGTCTAAAAAAATACCCAAGTCATCAACTGTGTCGATCCGATCAAGGGGCATATCGTTAAGAAGGTACGATGTCTGAAGCGGTATTCTACGACAAAACAACATAACTTTGCATTTGGAACAGTTGAGATTTAGTAATTTAATCTGGCACCTCGATTGGAAAGAATCAAGATCGTCTTGCATCCTAAAGTAGCATGACGATAAATAAGGTGAAAATTTGGGGACCAAGGTGGTTACCCTGCCGTACCCATCATGTAACCCTAAGGGGCTTAGAGTAAGAGTGTTTAAAAAGAACTTTCTGAGTTCTGAGATTAAGGTAGTCGGAAATCCACTTAAGAATGGGAAGCCAAAGAGACCCAGCTTATGAATAAGTAAACAGTGATTTATCGAGTTAAATGCTTTGCTGAAGTCAGTGTAAATGACGTCAGATTGCATTTTATTCTAAAATCTTTGTATTACAAAAGAAAAAAATTCTAGTCATTTAGCGGTGGTAGATCTACGCTTCATAAGCCCATGCTGAGCAGATGAAATTATAGAACCATAAAAGCGTTGTAACTGTAAAGTTAATATTTTTTCAAAAAGCTTAGGAATAGCAGACAGTTTTGCTACGCCTCTGTAGTTTGGGAATCAGTCTTACTCCCCATTTTATGGAGAGGAATAATAAACGACTCTTTTCAGAGAGAAACGGTTTACAAAGCACATCAGCGCAGAATCTGAGAATACACCCAGGAACGCTATCAGGACCAGGAAAAATGTTAGGCTTACAAGACTTAAGTTCATTAAGCAATAAGCTTTAAAAATAAGTTTTCAGTATAAGCTTTCATGGGAGCTCTGATGTTATTAGACCTGTGTAAGCTTTAAGGGTACATCTGATCGGACCGATACTTAAGAGAGGAATAAGTTGTTTGAAAGAACTCTGCAAACAAATTGGCAATGAATTCATCTGTATTTGATTTAGTGTTTATATAAAATAATGAAGAAGGTAAAGGAGATACTTTTCGTTTTGAATTAACAAAGTTATAAGCCTTGAAAGTGCAGCAATAAAAAGCGAATAGTTTGAGGGCCTTCCCGAAATCTCGAACTTCTGAAAGAGTCTAGATTTGATATTTTTTATTTAGACAACTGTGGAGTAAACGAAGCCTTACAGGCTACTGAGCGGAACAAACTCCTTAAAAGTGGAATATGGAATTTTGTAGGAAAAGTCGGCACCCCGACCCCACAACAAGGGCCTTTGTACAAATCCTTGTGGAACTCCTCCAGTGTCATTGGACCTTGCTCGGTGTCATATAATGAAACCCGGTGCAGCCTTGCTATTGTTTGTAGATAGGCTATCACGCATTTCTGAGCACATTCAGGATGTCAGAAATATTCCTTATAGATGAATCTCAACCGGGTTCCTTAGATTGCTTGACTTCCACTTCACGGAAATTACTTACAGTATCTGTAGTTGACCGGCCTTTGCGGAAGAAGAACTGCCGTGGTGATAGGTGGCTCTCCACTGCTGCCTCTATTCGAGTGTGAATGAGGCAGCTTTCCTATTGTGTCCATTATATGCGATGGTCTATACGAAGAAGTCTACCAGTTTGTCTCTTATTGGTATAAGGACGAGATTCTGGACTCTTCTTGCTCTGGGAAACTCTTTTTAACAAATTGTTTGGTATACTGTCTTGATCAGATGGCTTTCCATGATTTATCTTACTGGCCGATTTAATAAGCCGCGTAAGGACCATCCGCTTCCAATTGTACAGTTCCTACAGTGATTGGTATTGTGTCGGGCGTCGAGACCGTTGGTAGCGCCGTTTGACTTGCTTGCAAGCTTCCATCGCGTCCACTATCTCCTGTATCCACTTGCTTGCGCCGGTAATGGTTTTATTTTTTTATTATGGGACGTTGGCGTACAATGCGCTGCATTTTCAAGTAGACCCACGATACCAAGCCGACGGGAACCTAACTTCTAGTAGTTCTACGAGGAACACAAAAACTAATTGGGTTAATTAAAGACGGCGTGTCAAATTCACCATTAATTAGCTTATATATAAAAGTAACATTAAACATTTTTCTACGATTCTCAAGAAATTGAAAGTTTAGTTGTAGTGGGAGGAAGAGCCATTGAAGAATGGGATAGAATCTGAGTATAGATTTCATATTTATTAAATTAGACAACTGTGGAGTAAACCAAGGAGGCTTATTAAGCCTAACAGTACCACTGAACGGAACCAAATCCTTAAAAATTGAATATAAAATTTTGTAGAAGAAGTCTACCACACCGTCCAGTGTGATTGAAGGATGACATTGTTAAAGCTAACGAAATCAGTCTTTCTAAATTAATATGCTCTAGCTGACCAGTTGGATGATGCAGATAGAGCAGGAAAAAGGGTCTTCAGGTAGCAAAAGCGGAGTGACTCTAGAGACCTTTGAAATGGAAAGGTCAGAAGCAAATACCAGATCACGTTGGCGTTTTAGTTTGTTACAAACCAAATTGAGGTAAGAACAGTTCAAGTAGGCCGTCAACAAATTCGTTTTGGAATGTAAGAGGCAGTGACAAAGACAGAAAAACATTTAAGAGATACTTTAGTACATATAAATTCAATTACGTTAGGAAAATTAAGCAGACTTGTTTCCGACAGAATGCCGCCACCCTGACGATCAAATCTATAGGCGATATAATTATTATGAAAGATTGTAGAGTCTAAGATAACGAGTTTTAACCAAGTTTAAGTTTCTCACCATAGAGGCATTGTAGATGACTTCCAGTTCGTTCGCCATTTGTACGCCATATCTGCTGCAGAGCCCTGTATTGTTGGTTCCCACCGCAGTTGTAGCAGACTCCTTTACAGTCGTGCTTACTCTTGCAGTTGACCGATATATGGTCAAACTAAAATCACCTATGGCATTATCAAAGCGAACTCTTCCAACTCCAATTAGCTTTCCTGTCGTTTCGGGTAACAACTTTAGGGTCGCCGTCGTTTACCCGTAGGCTGGCCTTATGCTGCTGAAGGCACATTCTCGGATGCTGAGTCCAGTCTGGCTTTTAATGGGTGGAATTAAATTGCTCTTTTCCGAGATTTCATCAATGTCTCCGATTTCAAACTCATCCACAAGCAATCATCTGGACCCGTCGAACATAGAAAAGCTGCAGCATCTGCGATCGTGTCTTTGGGATTCAGCGCTGGATACAATATGCTTGATGGAAATTAAAAGTTATAATTATCAAACTACTCTAGATTTCCAACAAAAACGATTTGATAACCAACGTTTAGTTTTTCAGTTACACTTCAATGAGATCTTAGGGCTGAATATGGTAGAAAATGGATCAGCTGTCAAACTTCGCGAAACAAAGCTCTATCCAGTATCACAGACAAAGTGGGAGGAGCAAATGGGGGACTCAAAATTTTTTTAACTTGATTCCATCGTGGGAGAGCATGAACACCTTCCTGGACTTCGCAAAATACACACCAAGCGCTCAGATGTGCCTGGGTAGGAGCAACAACGCTGGTAGAAGCTCATTAATCACCATTAATTCAAAATGTGGCTGCGTTCTATGTGATGATGCTGTATTGGATGAGTTGGAAAGAGTTGGGAATCTCTCACCCACAGAGGCTTCAAGAGGCAAATGCAATGCCGTTCAGCATGCTGCCGCACGTGTGGATCATGTCACCATGCGCTTCTTCACTTTGGCATCTCAAACCCAACTGGATCAAAGGTCATCTAGCCAACTTCCATCACCACATGCTTCTCCTTTATTGAAAACTAATAGAATAATTGCTCCTTTTCTAAATTCGGCATCTGTGACTCTTATTTCCCAAGATCTCAATAGAGATGTTCTTTGTCGAGCACTGTCATACTCAGGATCTCAACTCCTTATTATAACATCATGGTTTGCTCATCAGCTACAATTAAACAAAACTTGATCCTCAACTTATCAACTTGTACACACTTCTGGAAGTGCACGTTTCTATGATGGATCAACCATCAAGGATCAATATTATAAACGCAAGCACTGCTTCTCAATTTCTTATGCTCACTTGTCGCCTGTGGCTTATCATTACATATATCAACAACCCCGTTGTTGCTCTAAAGTCAGTTGTTCTCTATAATCAATGCTTGGCAGATGGTATTGCCCAACAAATACATATAGGTATATATTATTAAAAGACATTATTCGACGCGATAATTATTGGCAGTTGTAAACATAGATGCTGAAAAAGCTCAGTGCCTCAACAGGGTGGCTTAGTAAAAAGGATCTACCGACGGCAACGCATAAAACGGCAAGGATAATGCGACAATGCGTGAAGTACTTGGGGGTCATGATCGACCACAGGCTGAACTTTAGGGACCAACTAGCCTTCGTAAGCCAAAAAGTGAGCTGAACGACCATAGCTCTATCGAGATAATTGGCCAATACAGGAGGAACGAATCATCTAATGAAGGGAGGACGCCAGCCATTTGTAGAATGGTGAACATCATGGTAGAGTTAGATGAAAATTTGTGAGCGGTTAGCACCATGGCCAAAATTATATTCGACATACTGCGTCACGCAGAAAGACTGCGCAATGTCAATACATAGGAGAGGTTTTAGGTGAGCCATCGAGCAATTCGTTGATATATGGCAGAGACTACTGAAGAGCCTAATGGGCATCCATACGGCAAAGTAATACTTAGCGGTGGTTCCGCCACGAACATGGAAGGGGTGGATTGATCTTGTGGGTGTAGGTTCCAAACTTTGTTGCCAGTCCGGAAACCGAGAAGATTGTCTATGATTTCTAGCCGCCCTACTAACACAAAAAAATACAAGTAAGAATGCGATATTCGATACGCCGACTATAAGGTCAGGTCAGGATTTATTTTACATTCGACAAAATCAACACTTTTTTCTTAGGGTGGGCTGCTCTCATAAAAAAAGTTTTTTGTCGAATTTGTCTTCAATTATTATCCAATCTTAATGAAATTGGGTGATTATGTGCCTATGCATATATCATCCGAGTTTCAACTAAATGTGTTAAAGTTTGTGGGAGATATAAGATTTTTATCGATTTGTGGGTGCGGTTCAAAATGTTAAATCTGACGTCTCCGTCTTATAGTCTTATAGTCTCCGAGATCTAAGTGTTCATACAGATACATATGGACATGGCAAGATCGACTCGGCTGTTGATGCTGATCAAGAATATATATACTTTATGGGATCGGAGACGCTTCCTATTGCCTGTTACATACATTTGCGCGAATACAATATACTCGTTCACTCTACTAGAGGACGAGTATCAAAGCCTCCTTATTGAAGTATATACATACGAGCATCTTTTACATAGTCAGAATTTGTAGATTTTACGAACGTTCTTCTAGTGTTACTGTGAGGTTTGCATATGCTGTTGATAAAAATCCAAATATGTATTCAGGAATGTTTTCCTTAAAATTATTGTCATTTATTGTAATATAAGTTATTCAGTTTTTACAATTATACATTCCTGACAGAAGATGTAACGACACACACGCTACACGAAGCCCGAAGCCGGATATTCCGAAAAAACACTATTTACTAGATATATTTTCTAACTATACATGTATAATGCCTATCTCACAAGTTTCGATTTGACCTTGACGTTGCTTGTGTCCACGAAAAGCACCAAGCAATATCAGCCATGTAAATGAGAGAGGAAGATACAGAGTAAGAGTATACAAGGGTCTATGCGCCACTCTAAAACTGGCACGTGCAGATTTGGTTTTCCGTTACATAGTTTATGGGGTCGGAATAAAAACAAAATTTGGTTTGATTTGCATGAAAACAAAAATTTGGTGGTTATTCAGATAAGTTAGTTATATGATCTGAAGAAAGTTTTGTCTGCGAATGTGGGACCTCCTAATAAATGGATACAAACCAAATTTAGGTCGAGTTGAAGGAAACCAACCATTCCAACTACATTTCGTACAAATCGGTTCTATGGGGGCTATATGAAACAGACCTATAATGAAAGCAAGCCGAATTTGGTTCGATTTGCATGAAAAACAAAAAATATTCATTCCGAAAAACATCAATTCTCTATGGGCTTTATGATATAGTTGCCCAATCCGAATCAAATTTGGTCAGTTGATGTAGATGTTTCTAGGACACATAATCTTCAAATTTCTTTCAATTCAAATGAAAAACAAAAAAGCTATGAAATGAAAACACTAAAATGAGCGGCTGTTTGTATGGGACCACCATAAAAAGTGGGTGTGGCAAACAATGAAATAACTTGATCTGTTTACATATTTATGGCAAATAAAAATGCAAGTTTGTAGTTTCTAAGATCTAAATTTTCATATAACTCTAGCTCTTATAGGCCCGAGATCTAGGTGTTCATACAGACGGACAGACGGGCATGTCTAGAATGACTCGGCTTGTCGTGCTGATCAAGAATATATATACTTTTTGGGGTTGGAAACGCTTCTTTCTGCCAATTACATACATTTCACAAACTGAATATATCTTTGTACTATGGGTACAGGGTATAAACATTACAGAATTTGCATTAAGTTTTTGAAAATCACATTTATGTGCAACCATTGTGAGGAAAGAAGCTCCCACACAATTCGACTATAAGATACAAATAGTGTTAAGCTAGATTAGAGCATCTGTAGCAAACAGCGATAACCGTTTTCTCCCAGCTCTAAGGCTATTTAGGTTAAAACCCAAATATTATTAAACACTGCATTTTAAAAAGTCTTTTAAGTATTACATATCTGGTCAGATACGCGTTTTACAACTTTCAATGAAAACCGAAAAAAGCCTCTATGCACCATACTGTGTCCAAAAAACTCGTTTTCTGCTGTGGCAGTAAGCAACATAACCCACAATTGGTTCCCAGTAATGGTAGAGTATACAAGACTGTGTCCAAAAAAACTCGTTTTCTGCTGTTGCAGTAAACAACATAACCCACAATTGGTTCCCAGTAATGGTAGGGTATACAAGACAACGCCACATCAGAATAGGGCCATGCTAGTAAAAGACCATGCAAAAGGAAAAACCCACGAGGCAAGACACGTTCAGGAAGTATCCCAAGGCAAGTAACAGCAAATATCCATTATTTATTTGTACATACGAACACGGGTATAGAAATATGTGCACGAGCATGGGAGCATGACTTGGGAGAGAACCGTAGCATTTCGATCATTCCCGCCCTAATCTATCGTTTATCTAAAAATACCAAGGCCTCGTCCGAGAGAGAGAGCGAGAGAGAGAGAGAGAGAGAGCCGTTCTGCGGTAGCGAATACGCAGCGTGATAACGTTTACACGAGTTTCAAACCACCGATGCGGCAGATTTAAATATAAAAGCCAATCGTACAATCACAAAATAAAGCCGATCGCCTCGAATCAATGCATAACGTGAACATCCCTAAGCGTAAGCCTAGCAGATAAATATTTATTGCATTCCATGCAAGATAACATAAGAAGTAATTCCACATAGAACAGACCAACTATTATTGTCAATAGTATATTACGAATAATTAGTTCGAAGATCGTCAATGAAAAGCGTGCCCACTACTTTGTCAAATTCACTTCAGCGACATCATCAAAACAAGGCTGGGCAGAAGTAAAAAAATTAGGTATTGGAAAAAGTAAGCCTTAACTAAATATTGACTAAATATTGCAAATTACAAAATGTATGATGCGAAATTCACTCTTGAGCGACAATAAATCGGGCTTTTGGAAATATAGAAGCTCTATCACGTCGTTATTTAAAATTACCGAGGACCCCGCAAGCATATGGACAACGGTATGGTGACTTTGGTAACCCTCCTTGACTACTCTCAAGCATTTAACATAGTAAGTCATACCATACTATGCACCAAGTTAAAGAAGCTATATAATTTCTCCAACTCAGCAATAAATCAAGCCTATTCGTATCTGCCCAGTCGCCACCAAGCAGTTGTCACATACTCCAGATTTCCGTGTTTTTATACTCGTACTCTAGTAGAGTATGTAACTGACAAAAGGAAGCGTTTCTGACCCCATAAAGTATATATATTCTTGATCAGCATCAACAGCCTAGTCGATCTAGCTATGGCCGTCAGTCCGTCCGTACACATACATAGTTTTCGGATACTAAAAGAGCTAGAGTTACCAAATTTGGAATATAGACTCACCTTGTAGGGCATCAGATCAAGTTTGTTTGAAAATCGATACAAGCCTTACATCTCTCACAAATTTAACGCATTTTTATGAATATTTAGTTATATATGCATAAGCTCATAATCTACGAATTTGCCAAATTTCAATAAGATCTGATAATAATTGTAGATAAAAACGTTTTGTACGAGAGCAACCCAACCCAAAAAAAAAAAGTCAAATATTACAGAAATCTTCAGTACGAGTATTTTATAGTCGGAATATCGACAATAACGTTCTTACTTGTTTTGTTATTACAATGTGTAGTCCCACAGGGATCTGTTTTAAGACCACTGTTATTTTCTATGATGTTCATTGTTTTGTGACAAATTGTGGGTCACATTTGTATGCAGATTATGTCCAATGTATGTATTGTGAAGAATGAATGAATGTGTAAGTAACGATCTCAGTGAAATAAAAATCAGTGAATGGGCATGTTTCAATGGAATGGAGGTTAAACCGAAAAAGTCAAAATATTTGATGTTAAAATTTTAATTTTAAAATTTTAAAATTAAAATTCAAGCACACTTACAGTAGTTGAACTAAAAGCATATAACATTAAAATACAATATTATTAAAAACAAAAAAATGAAAATAATTTTAATTTGTTATAGAACTATAAT
Source organism: Hirtodrosophila duncani (assembly GCA_037043425.1). Lineage (NCBI taxonomy): Eukaryota > Metazoa > Arthropoda > Insecta > Diptera > Drosophilidae > Hirtodrosophila > Hirtodrosophila duncani. The sequence continues at coordinate 44,669 of JBAMBM010000645.1, read as the reverse complement.
TAGTTATAATTGTATTAGTTATTATGTTAAACATGAGTTAGATAAGATTCTTTACAATGACATTATAAATCTAAATAAGTCTTGACTAGCGGAATGATTTAAAAGTAACTCTGTTCTTGTAACACTAGGATAACATTTCTAACGAAATTAAATTTAAAATTTTACAATACCATGTGATTAGATAATATGCATTAATATGATTAAAAGATTCAATTTCTAATTAGATTTCCAACCATCGGAAGATTCGTTTATAATTAGACCCAATAATTTCAAATTCCCAATTTATGTGCCAATAACATAAAGTTCTAGTAAGAACACAATACTTCTACCGTCAGGATCACAAGTCGTCCGAAAAGTTGACCTAACTTAAAGAGAGGATAGTGTATTAGTCATAAATCAGGCAATTCAACAAAACGAAGCCCCATTGGTCCGGAAATTCAGACATTGCATGAATTAAATGTATTACTTTACTTTTTAGTTTAGTTTTTAACATTGACAGATCATTGACGGTAATAATATAAATAAGTAAATAAAAACCGATCATATAACTCTGCTTATTGAACACAACAAAAAGCTTACCCAACTTAAAAAAAATCCTACTTTATCAGCAGCCCACTGCACCTATCAGGTAAACAAAATATTGATATTATATATTGATATTGATATTATATATTAAATTGATATTTTAATAATTTCAGACATCCACTGTCCTCCCAGGCAGCCTAGTGCCGCTGCAAGCTTTGACTCCCTGCTCACGGAAATTGGTTAGTGTTACATTAGGTGACTGGAACGCAAAACACTCCTTGTGGGGCAATGCTATGGCATATCCAAGGAGGGAGAATAAGGTGCCCGAAATAAGTAAATGGGACAAAGATTTCGCACCCTGTATTAACCGTAAAATGCAATTCTTGGGTTTCTCTCTTCCCACTATATTTCGTTTATAGTGTGCTTGTGCGGTAGGCAAAAAATTTCGAAAAATTACTGCACGGTTTTCCGTTTTGTTTATTTATAGATGACAATGTTGAGTTTTTCGAACGAAATAAGTAAATGGGACAGATTAGTTTGTTTTATTTTGCGACTGGTTGACTACGTAGAATTTGAACTTTTCATATTGAATTCTGTTCAGAATATTAAAATAAACAAAACTAAGTAATTTTTAAGTAAATTCATTACTTGTAACAGCTCCTAATTGCTTTTTTTGTTAAGAAAAGTCAAGTTTTGGTCGTTTAACGGATATCGACCGTGGCAGAATCTTGGCACTGCGTGATTCGGGGATGTCAATACGCAAAATTGCAGGCAAGGTTGGCAGAAATAAGAATACGGTGGAAAAATTAATAAAGAACCCTGAAAATCATGGGAAACAACTCCGCTCTGGGCGCCCACCCTTGGTTGACAACCGGGACAAAAGGCGAATAAAAAATCTAGCGGTCAAGGAAAATATCAGCGCATCCCAAATACGGAGCAATTTGTCTCTACCGATATCTACGAGACGTGTGCAACAAATTTTAAAGTGTTCTGAGAATGTTCTGTATGGAAAAAAAATTTTAAAACCGGAACTACTGCCTAGGCACAAAGCTGCTCGATTGCAGTTTGCAAACAAATATAAATTTTGGGATACTGAATGGGAAAATATAATTTTTAGCGACGAGAAAAAGTTTAATTTAGACGGCCCTGATGGCTACCGCTATTATTACCGCGATTTACGATGCCCAAAAAAAGTCCAAGTGTCCAGAAATTTCCACGGAGGATCTCTTATGATATGAGCTGCGCTTCTTCAATGGAAAGACACCCATGTGCTTTATAACGCATAAAATGACTGCACAAAAGTATATGGAGCTCTTGGAGAGTGTATTAGTGCAATTTGGAGAGGATAAAATTTGGTGATACCTGGATTTTCCAGCAGGATAATGCACCCATCCATACCGCAAGGCTCACTAAGGCTTTTTTTAAAGATTCCCAAATTCCTGTTTTAGAGTGGGCAGCACGCAGCCCGGACCTAAACCCGATTGAAAATCTTTGGGGCATCTTGTCTCAACGGGTTTATGCCAACGGGAAGCAATTTTCAACTCTAAACGAGTTAAAAGAAGCCATTATGCGAGAATGGGAGAAATTGGATATACAAATGCTCCAAAACTTGGTGAATTCAATGCCAGGACGGATAGTGAAGGTGTTGAACAACAAAGGGTGTTCTATTTAAGATATTGTTATAGTTTAACAATTTTTGTTTTTCTTTTTTTTAAGTTTTGACATACAAATAATGAATTTGTCCCAGTTACTTATTTCGCTTCAGAATATTTTGTCTTAATTTTTTTCTTAATTTTCCGAATTTTTTTTTATTTAAATATGTTAAAGTCTATTCATAATATTATTAAGTTTATATAATAATTTGTTTTTTGAAAATATATTAAAGGGTTAAGTTGTTATTCCTTAGAACGTAGTGTCCCATTTACTTCTTTCGCGCACCTTACTTGCAGATCTGATCTACAACTCTGACTGTAATGTTTTTGCGACTGGTGAAACACCCACTTCCCAAATGACGTCAGAAAAAAGGACACCGTCTGCTATAGACTATGGCGTCTATCGAGTAATCCGGCATGACCTTCTGAAGATCTCAGCTCCTTTGCAGCTCTCATCGGATCATCTTCCGATTAGAATAGAGATTAGTGAGCAACCACAAATTATCAAATCCAAGAGAAAACTGCTGCCGATTAGGAATTGTGAGCCGAAGTTTACAGCTACTCTTAATCAACTAATCGACTCCAACATGGAGCTCAACTCTGGGGAGGACATTAAAGATCCCATTGAACTGCTTGCGAGTAAGATTGCTGCATAGATTGCGGGTGATGAACATCACCGAATGTCATCTAACCCCTTCGCAAGACCGCCTCTAAGAGAGAGATTGCTTAGAAGAGAGTATGGTACATATCATAGCCCAATAGTCAAGGTACAAGGACAGTTCAGAAGCATTTGCTGGAACCTTACCAGAATAACTAAAGATAAAAAGCAGAATTAAAATCGTCTCCGCCGCAAGCTGCTGAGGAGATGAGACCTATCCAAGTGGAGGAGTTCCAAATTATAAAGTTCAACTCGAACAAGACTCCTGGACTTGATATTATTGATAATGCATGTATAAAAGCTCTTCCAAGGAATGCGGTGATACTGTTGACTATCATTTTGAATGTCATCATACACTTTTGTCACTTTCCTGCACAATGGAAGTGCGCTATGATAAGCCGGGTCCCTAAACCTGGCAATCACGCAAGTGAGCTGACTTCATACAGACCCACAAGCCTGCTCTGTGGGTTCTCAAAGATCTTTGAGCGAATCCTCCTGAAAAGGATGTTCACGATGGAAAGATTTGCCAGCGGAATACCGTCCAATTAATTTGGGTTTAGAAAAAGCTACGGCACTCCTGAGCAACTCCACAGAGTGCTGAGCTTCATTCTCAAAGCATTTGTGGCAGCAGAATACTGCAATATACGCAATATATATATACGCAATATATTTGGATATGCAGCTGGCATTTGATATGATGTGGCACACTGTTACTATCCGTTAACTAGTACCACCTCCTCTCCAGCTACCTGTACTCCATAACATTTACAGTGGGCTGTAGGGACAACCATTCGACTATTAGAAGCATTCTAATCAGGAGTGCCCCAAAATAGTGTCCTAGGACCTATTTTATAGCTACGTACTTTGATGATACGGCCAAAAGTTGGTGTATAACCATCAGAGCGGAGAAATCAGCTGCAATGGTACATACACTCTGCAAGAAACCATACAGAACCCCAACCTAATGCCTAATGCACCTCGATCAGTCTCAATTACTCACACTGTTACCTTGGAGTCCACCTTGATAAGAAGCTCACTTATAGGCAGCGATTAGCTTATAACGCAAACACATAACGAACCTAAGTTAGCTTAACATTCACCACAAATTACAAATGGTTGAGATGTTATTTTATTTAATTTTTATATGCTGCGATTGTCTATTTGTTGGTCTGAATAATGTTTGTTTAATAATGTTTTGGCACACAAAACAAAAATTCCAGCAACAAAGGAAAACTTCAAAAAATTGTTGATATTACTCTTCACGTTAACAAGGAAGATTTATTATCTCTTAAAAGGGAATTTGTTTCATTGTAATTTTATTTGTTTAAACTTTGATTATCTTGTTTAGCACTTTATTTTTATTGAAATTTAATTTTAATTGTTGTTGTTTGTTTGGTTGCTGGGCTTAAGCTTAGGGATGTTCACGTTATGCATTGATTCGAGGCGATCGGCTTTATTTTCTGGTTGTACTTTTGGCTTTTATATTTAAATCTGCCGCATCGGTGGTTTGAAACTCGTGTAAACGTAATCACGCTACGTATGCGTGACCGATCCGGCTTCCTTAATGCGCAATCGGATTGCGGTGCCATGTTGTTCAGTGTAATTTGAGTTTACGAGTCGTAGAGCTGTTGAGATTTTTGTAGTTTTGAGTGTTTATGCAATTTTGTTTTAAGAGTTTATTTGGAGATGTGTTCACAAGCCTTTGTAAGGTGTTGTTGTTTGAAAGAAGGTTTTTAACTAGTTGGATTCTTAGTAAATTGTGTGGAATCATGTATCTATCTGTTTGTAGTTTAATTGAAGCTAGGCCTTTGGATTTTATTACTCCTTTTCCTATGCCTTGAATATTAATTATGTTATTTGTTTGCATGCCATGAAAGGCATCCGAATTTTCCTTTATAATTAAAATTTCTGCACCTGTATCTATTTAAAATAGTAATTTCTTACTGGTTGGTACATGGTCAAAGGGTACAAAAATGTTGAGACTAAGGCTTAGAATATGAAAAGAGCTGATATACATAAATTTCTACCAAAAAATTTTGTTTGTTGTATTCAGAAATTTATTTGAGATGTATATTCACTGTCTAATGTGAATTTTTGCATGATGTCCATGCCTATTTGCAAGCTGCCAAGCTCGCAGCAAACAAATGCTTGATTTTAACAAAAGAATGTTTAAATTTGGTTGTGTCAATTAAGACTTTAAGTAATCAAAAACCAAGCAGAGAGCAGATCAGTCATCTGCATATACTAAAGCATATGACGTTGAGAAAATGCAATAACTGATTTTAGTTGTACAGAATAATAATAATAAATAACATAAAATATGCAGTTATCCTATTCAAATTCATGGTTTATACAAATCCAAAGCAAACTCTTAATCTTAATATGAAGGCAGAGGCTTATATAAATTCAAGTAATCCCTTAATCTAAATTTGAAGCTAGAGGTGCCAATTTCTAAATGGCACGTTTGAACATTCCAATTTTGGTTCGCACGACTGCGACGCACACTTTAACATCTTCGTGGATGATAACCACTGTGGCCTATATCAGTAGCATTTTTGTCGATATGACCGCCGCCTCCCAGATGCCGCCGAAATGTGGTGCTCAAGGCGTTATGAATTTGAAATTCATGCCCTTGGCAGCGGCAAAATTGTTGATGCAGTCCTTTTGGGTGTAGAAATGCTCTGAGCAGCACCCACAAAATTGGTGGCCTTGTCGCAATAAATGGTCTTCAATAATCCACGACGGCCGACAAAAGTAGGCACATTATAAATGATTTACAAGTTAGATCTGTACCAAGTTCTAAGTGAATTGCCTTGGATGTGAAGCATACAAACACTGTGATCTATATTTACACTGGGGATTTGCCTCGAATTTCTAAGGTAACTGTAATTGGACCACAAATTTCACTAGCCTGATATCGAACGGTCTATTAGCAACTAGTCAACCAGTGTGGCTTACATTTAAAACAATGAACGCATTTATGAACTGCATCATTGCAAGGACTCGAGCGCCAGCATAACAAGTTGTGCGATCCAGATACTGAAGATATCAGGTTATGAATCGACAGTCCTTTGGAATGAGCAAAGGAAATTCGGCATTATGTGGCAAACGGCCACCCACTCGTAGAAACCTGTTGCCATCTTGGTGTGAGTCCATAATGGGATCCAACTAGTGAATTGACCGTTGCAAAACAAGAGAATTTCGAAAATATAATTGCCAAATTTAACTCTTCTGCATTGAACGGTATCTTGCGTTAGGTCTTCTGATAAACATAACTTATATGTGACGACCCGTAGAATCTGTAAATATGATGATGAACGCTCAATCAACTCTACCAAGGAATGGAGACCTGCATCAGCCGCGATCATAACTGTATCAGACTCTCGCTTTTCTAACACATCTTTTTTTTTAGACATATCTAAATGAGGATTTATTGGCCATAGATTTTCATCATATTGTAGAAACTGTACACCTGTGAACCACAACGAGCTCAAAAGATCCATAGCTGATAAACCAGATCCAGCTCTTCTCGATTATCATTTGTTGGAACATGACGCCACTGTACTTCGTGAGATAGTTCTTGCATATCTGATACTCGATGATGGATGCATTTCAGCCAGAGTAGAACCACTTCTGCCTCGATCCAGAACACGGTTTGCTCCACCGAAATCTCAAGTAATGGTTTAATTTTGTCCCATAAATTGGTTAGTAGTTGGCCCACGCATAGCTCCAATCTAGGGTTCGACTACATTTTAAGTAGCGCTACCCTTGATTTGGCCATTAACAATCGAACTGCTAGTTTGTACACGAACGTGCAAACAACAACCCAACGCTCCGGTTGACGCGTCCGCCAACCCGTGAATTTGACATCTGCTGTCTTTTTTAGCACTTCATGCCGGGGAATACAAATTGACTCCAGGCCATTGAAACCAGACTTAACAGATTCAAAATCTTTGGAGCAAAATATCTTGAATTAGAATATTTGTTCGAGCAATTATTGGACACAGCAACCGCAGAGGGTCATACAGGATAGCTACAAAAGATACGATAGAACGTTTTGGGGGTAGTCCCTCTATCGCGAGCCCTCTAATCAAATATTTAAAAATGTCACTACTTAGATTCAATTCGATGACCATTTGGCCAGGATAAATCCGTATGCTTGCAAAACTCTGCTCTGCTTGTAGCAATCGCAATCCATCCACCAAGTTGTCGACGTAAACGTCGTTTGACAATGATTTTGCAGTCAGGGGATGTGATGAAGAAATTTCGTCACTAATGTGCTTAGACAACATCTAAAAACGGTGCTGAAGCAGTCTCATATGTTACTGTATGTAATTGAAATGCTTGCAGTGGCTCGTTAAGTGATTCTCTCCAGACGATAAATTCAAAGATGCGCTGGGTTTCGTCAAGTTCGATTTGAGTAATGTCTGCAGTTACTGCGTATGGTCGGAGGCGAAATTTGAGTAACGTGGAATACAGGCTTGGTTGTACAGTTGGACGTACTATGAGAAGCTCATTGAGAGATACTTGAGATGAACTTTTACTAGACGCATCAAAAACCAATCTTAGGTTTCTCGACGAACTTTGCGGTCTGAGCACATACTGATATGGTTTGATATAGTGATTCTCGTTTGGAATATTGTTGCCAGCTCTACTCGTGTAACCCAGAGCTAAATATTCTTTCATAAGATCAACGAACAGTGACTGCACACCTGGTTGCTGACATTCTTAATTCGAGTGACAGCAATCATCTCTTAGCTGTTTCGTAATAGGCGGAATTTCGAATGCTTTATCAATGTAACGATTAAGAATTTTTAACTGGCTTTCACTATAGAATGGGTCTAATACTTTTGCATCGCACATATTGTCCATATTGTCTGACTGAGATTCATCAACAGATTTATTGCATTTACTTTTCTTGTTAACCATTATGACAGCAATTATATTGTGAGACTGGTATGCAAACATAGACAGCCAATAGCCAATACTAAACAAAATTTGAGTACCAGTTGTGTCACTCAGCCCAATCGTGACCAAAACGGCGCAGATAACTGCGAAAGCACCCATGCCCGCTAAGCAGCTGAGCAGGTAGTAGTTTACCTGCACGTGATTTCTATCAACGCACTCTTGAAGATTGGGGATGAGACGGTGTGTCCACCGGCCTTTGATAGATCTATCCCACCGGTTCTGCGATCTCTGTAGTGATTGCCTTCTCGCTGCCCCGCGTGTCTCATTTTTAAAGGACGGCGAAGCGTCTTCTCAATGTAATTTCTTATATATAGTGACTCACTCGGCCACTATCTTCTCTGTGGGCCCAACGCCGGCTATAACCTGAGCTGCGTCGTCCGATACGGTTCTGAAGGCGCTGCAGATCCGAATAGACCCCAGTCGGAGCTTTGCCAAAATACCACGACTATAGCTGGTCGACTGGACTCGCATATAAAATTGTCAATCTTGTCACGCTGCACAATAGGATCCTCCTCCACTGTTTCGGGCCTCTCGTATGGAGCGTTACTCGTGGCTCGTTGCTGACGCTTTTGTGTTGACGTATTCCAGGTGCTCACTGAAGCTCAACCTTATGTTACGCATGACGCCAAGGTACTTGAGAGCCCTTTTAGATTGGACTAGCGTGCCTGCCTCATAAATGTGAGCTGTCTTCACTTTCTTCCGGCTGCTTATTAGGACTGCCTCGCTAGATTGCACAGATGCTTCGTTTCGTGCAGTTCTTTGCCCACGCTCACCACAGCCACGTGTGTGTGGTTAAGCAATTGAATATTCAGGTAACAGCTGCAGTCAACCAAACGAAAACCATACTGGAATAAAGAGCGTCAAACGAATAGCAAGGGTAATGAATGGAAGATGCTCAGACAATGTAGACGCTAATTCAAAATCCCGCTCACGGAAGTCGAATACTTCACCGACTAAGACTTAAGCCAATGCTAAAACGATAAGAGACTGCAACGACTGCAACAAATACTCTCTGCAAGGGTAGAGGGATTGGTTCGAGTTCCGACTAAGAGAAAGCCAGCAAGTGTCGTCTAACATATTCCTCTGGTTAAGAGACTCCAATGAATCAATGGACTGAGCACAAAACAAGCGAAAGTGCTGAGCGCAAGTCCAAGTATTAATCTACACAAATGTACCTTTTACATTGTATATTTTTATTTTCGAATGCTCAAATAAATTATTGGTTCTCTGCTGTGGGCGTCGATTTTATAAGGAATATGTACCAATAGCAGAGAACTATAATTCTATCGTTGCATTCGGTACCTGAAGTGTACTGCCCTGGTAATCCATATTTTTATACTCGAACTCTAGTAGAGTAAACGAGTATATTATATTCGTGCAAATGTATGTAACATACAGAAGGAAGCGTCTAAGACCCCATGGAGTATATATATGCGTGCATGCTTGATCAGCATTAACAGCCGAGTGGATCTAGCAATGTCCGTCTGTCCGTTCGTCCGTCTGTCCATCCGTAAGAACACCTAGATCTCGGAGACTATAAGAGCTATAGAGACCCAATTTGGTATGTAGAGTCCCCTTGTGGGGCGTCAGATCAAGTTTGTTTTTAAATTTTGAAACCCCTCCCGCCTCCGTAAACCGCAAAACCTTATATCTTCCACAAATGTTATCGAGTTTTGTTGAAACTCGGTTTGTATATATAAAAGCACATAATCTACCAATTTTTTTAAGATCATATAAAATTTGTAGACAAAATCGTAAAAAACATATTTATTAAAACACCCTCACAAAACAAAAAAAATTGTTGTTCTCATACTTTTGAGTGTGCCGAATATTGAATAAATGCTGAGTACGAGTTATAAGAGTTATACGAGTTAATATCGAATACCGATTACTTGTTTAAATTAATTAAATATAAAATCAAAATGAAATACCGCACACCTCAGGTGCCAATTTCTAAATGGCACGTTTGAACATTCCAATTTTGGTTCGCACGACTGCGACGCACACTTTAACATCTTCGTGGATGATAACCACTGTGGCCTATATCAGTAGAATTTTTGTCGATATGACCGCCGCCTCCCAGATGCCGCCGAAATGTGGTGCTCAAGGCGTTATGAATTTGAAATTCATGCCCTTGGCAGCGGCAAAATTGTTGATGCAGTCCTTTTGGACTGCTCTGAGCAGCACCCACAAAATTGGTGGCCTTGTCGCAATAAATGGTCTTCAATAATCCACGACGGCCGACAAAAGTAGGCACATTATAAATGATTTACAAGTTAGATCTGTACCAAGTTCTAAGTGAATTGCCTTGGATGTGAAGCATACAAACACTGTGATCTATATTTACACTGGGGATTTGCCTCGAATTTCTAAGGTAACTGTAATTGGACCACAAATTTCACTAGCCTGATATCGAACGGTCTATTAGCAACTAGTCAGCCAGTGTGGCTTACATTTAAAACAATGAACGCATTTATGAACTGCATCATTGCAAGGACTCGAGCGCCAGCATGACAAGTTGTGCGATCCAGATACTGAAGATATCAGGTTATGAATCGACAGTCCTTTGGAATGAGCAAAGGAAATTCGGCATTATGTGGCAAACGGCCACCCACTCGTAGAAACCTGTTGCCATCTTGGTGTGAGTCCATAATGGGATCCAACTAGTGAATTGACCGTTGCAAAACAAGAGAATTTCGAAAATATAATTGCCAAATTTAACTCTTCTGCATTGAACGGTATCTTGCGTTAGGTCTTCTGATAAACATAACTTATATGTGACGACCCGTAGAATCTGTAAATATGATGATGAACGCTCAATCAACTCTACCAAGGAATGGAGACCTGCATCAGCCGCGATCATAACTGTATCAGACTCTCGCTTTTCTAACACATCTTTCTTTTTAGACATATCTAAATGAGGATTTATTGGCCATAGATTTTCATCATATTGTAGAAACTGTACACCTGTGAACCACAACGAGCTCAAAAGATCCATAGCTGAGAAACCAGATCCAGCTCTTCTCGATTATCATTTGTTGGAACATGACGCCACTGTACTTCGTGAGATAGTTCTTGCATATCTGATACTCGATGATGGATGCATTTCAGCCAGAGTAGAACCACTTCTGCCTCGATCCAGAACACGGTTTGCTCCACCGAAATCTCAAGTAATGGTTTAATTTTGTCCCATAAATTGGTTAGTAGTTGGCCCACGCATAGCTCCAATCTAGGGTTCGACTACATTTTAAGTAGCGCTACCCTTGATTTGGCCATTAACAATCGAACTGCTAGTTTGTACACGAACGTGCAAACAACAACCCAACGCTCCGGTTGACGCGTCCGCCAACCCGTGAATTTGACATCTGCTGTCTTTTTTAGCACTTCATGCCGGGGAATACAAATTGACTCCAGGCCATTGAAACCAGACTTAACAGATTCAAAATCTTTGGAGCAAAATATCTTGAATTAGAATATTTGTTCGAGCAATTATTGGACACAGCAACCGCAGAGGGTCATACAGGATAGCTACAAAAGATACGATGGAACGTTTTGGGGGTGCCCACTGAAGCTCAACCTTATGTTACGCATGACGCCAAGGTACTTGAGAGCCCTTTTAGATTGGACTAGCGTGCCTGCCTCATAAATGTGAGCTGTCTTCACTTTCTTCCGGCTGCTTATTAGGACTGCCTCGCTAGATTGCACAGATGCTTCGTTTCGTGCAGTTCTTTGCCCACGCTCACCACAGCCACGTGTGTGTGGTTAAGCAATTGAATATTCAGGTAACAGCTGCAGTCAACCAAACGAAAACAATACTGGAATAAAGAGCGTCAAACGAATAGCAACGGTAATGAATGGAAGATGCTCAGACAATGTAGACGCTAATTCAAAATCCCGCTCACGGAAGTCGAATACTTCACCGACTAAGACTTAAGCCAATGCTAAAACGATAAGAGACTGCAACGACTGCAACAAATACTCTCTGCAAGGGTAGAGGGATTGGTTCGAGTTCCGACTAAGAGAAAGCCAGCAAGTGTCGTATAACATATTCCTCTGGTTAAGAGACTCCAATGAATCAATGGACTGAGCACAAAACAAGCGAAAGTGCTGAGCGCAAGTCCAAGTATTAATCTACACAAATGTACCTTTTACATTGTATATTTTTATTTTCGAATGCTCAAATAAATTATTGGTTCTCTGCTGTGGGCGTCGATTTTATAAGGAATATGTACCAATAGCAGAGAACTATAATTCTATCGTTGCATTCGGTACCTGAAGTGTACTGCCCTGGTAATCCATATTTTTATACTCGAACTCTAGTAGAGTAAACGAGTATATTGTATTCGTGCAAATGTATGTAACATACAGAAGGAAGCGTCTAAGACCCCATGGAGTATATATATGCGTGCATGCTTGATCAGCATTAACAGCCGAGTGGATCTAGCAATGTCCGTCTGTCCGTTCGTCCGTCTGTCCATCCGTAAGAACACCTAGATCTCGGAGACTATAAGAGCTATAGAGACCCAATTTGGTATGTAGAGTCCCCTTGTGGGGCGTCAGATCAAGTTTGTTTTTAAATTTTGAAACCCCTCCCGCCTCCGTAAACCGCAAAACCTTATATCTTCCACAAATGTTATCGAGTTTTGTTGAAACTCGGTTTGTATATATAAAAGCACATAATCTACCAATTTTTTTAAGATCATATAAAATTTGTAGACAAAATCGTAAAAAACATATTTATTAAAACACCCTCACAAAACAAAAAAAATTGTTGTTCTCATACTTTTGAGTGTGCCGAATATTGAATAAATGCTGAGTACGAGTTATAAGAGTTATACGAGTTAATATCGAATACCGATTACTTGTTTAAATTAATTAAATATAAAATCAAAATGAAATACCGCACACCTCAGGTGCCAATTTCTAAATGGCACGTTTGAACATTCCAATTTTGGTTCGCACGACTGCGACGCACACTTTAACATCTTCGTGGATGATAACCACTGTGGCCTATATCAGTAGCATTTTTGTCGATATGACCGCCGCCTCCCAGATGCCGCCGAAATGTGGTGCTCAAGGCGTTATGAATTTGAAATTCATGCCCTTGGCAACGGCAAAATTGTTAATGCAGTCCTTTTGGGTGTAGAAATGCTCTGAGCAGCACCCACAAAATTGGTGGCCTTGTCGCAATAAATGGTCTTCAATAATCCACGACGGCCGACAAAAGTAGGCACATTATAAATGATTTACAAGTTAGATCTGTACCAAGTTCTAAGTGAATTGCCTTGGATGTGAAGCATACAAACACTGTGATCTATATTTACACTGGGGATTTGCCTCGAATTTCTAAGGTAACTGTAATTGGACCACAAATTTCACTAGCCTGATATCGAACGGTCTATTAGCAACTAGTCAGCCAGTGTGGCTTACATTTAAAACAATGAACGCATTTATGAACTGCATCATTGCAAGGACTCGAGCGCCAGCATGACAAGTTGTGCGATCCAGATACTGAAGATATCAGGTTATGAATCGACAGTCCTTTGGAATGAGCAAAGGAAATTCGGCATTATGTGGCAAACGGCCACCCACTCGTAGAAACCTGTTGCCATCTTGGTGTGAGTCCATAATGGGATCCAACTAGTGAATTGACCGTTGCAAAACAAGAGAATTTCGAAAATATAATTGCCAAATTTAACTCTTCTGCATTGAACGGTATCTTGCGTTAGGTCTTCTGATAAACATAACTTATATGTGACGACCCGTAGAATCTGTAAATATGATGATGAACGCTCAATCAACTCTACCAAGGAATGGAGACCTGCATCAGCCGCGATCATAACTGTATCAGACTCTCGCTTTTCTAACACATCTTTCTTTTTAGACATATCTAAATGAGGATTTATTGGCCATAGATTTTCATCATATTGTAGAAACTGTACACCTGTGAACCACAACGAGCTCAAAAGATCCATAGCTGAGAAACCAGATCCAGCTCTTCTCGATTATCATTTGTTGGAACATGACGCCACTGTACTTCGTGAGATAGTTCTTGCATATCTGATACTCGATGATGGATGCATTTCAGCCAGAGTAGAACCACTTCTGCCTCGATCCAGAACACGGTTTGCTCCACCGAAATCTCAAGTAATGGTTTAATTTTGTCCCATAAATTGGTTAGTAGTTGGCCCACGCATAGCTCCAATCTAGGGTTCGACTACATTTTAAGTAGCGCTACCCTTGATTTGGCCATTAACAATCGAACTGCTAGTTTGTACACGAACGTGCAAACAACAACCCAACGCTCCGGTTGACGCGTCCGCCAACCCGTGAATTTGACATCTGCTGTCTTTTTTAGCACTTCATGCCGGGGAATACAAATTGACTCCAGGCCATTGAAACCAGACTTAACAGATTCAACATCTTTGGAGCAAAATATCTTGAATTAGAATATTTGTTCGAGCAATTATTGGACACAGCAACCGCAGAGGGTCATACAGGATAGCTACAAAAGATACGATGGAACGTTTTGGGGGTGCTCACTGAAGCTCAACCTTATGTTACGCATGACGCCAAGGTACTTGAGAGCCCTTTTAGATTGGACTAGCGTGCCTGCCTCATAAATGTGAGCTGTCTTCACTTTCTTCCGGCTGCTTATTAGGACTGCCTCGCTAGATTGCACAGATGCTTCGTTTCGTGCAGTTCTTTGCCCACGCTCACCACAGCCACGTGTGTGTGGTTAAGCAATTGAATATTCAGGTAACAGCTGCAGTCAACCAAACGAAAACAATACTGGAATAAAGAGCGTCAAACGAATAGCAAGGGTAATGAATGGAAGATGCTCAGACAATGTAGACGCTAATTCAAAATCCCGCTCACGGAAGTCGAATACTTCACCGACTAAGACTTAAGCCAATGCTAAAACGATAAGAGACTGCAACGACTGCAACAAATACTCTCTGCAAGGGTAGAGGGATTGGTTCGAGTTCCGACTAAGAGAAAGCCAGCAAGTGTCGTATAACATATTCCTCTGGTTAAGAGACTCCAATGAATCAATGGACTGAGCACAAAACAAGCGAAAGTGCTGAGCGCAAGTCCAAGTATTAATCTACACAAATGTACCTTTTACATTGTATATTTTTATTTTCGAATGCTCAAATAAATTATTGGTTCTCTGCTGTGGGCGTCGATTTTATAAGGAATATGTACCAATAGCAGAGAACTATAATTCTATCGTTGCATTCGGTACCTGAAGTGTACTGCCCTGGTAATCCATATTTTTATACTCGAACTCTAGTAGAGTAAACGAGTATATTGTATTCGTGCAAATGTATGTAACATACAGAAGGAAGCGTCTAAGACCCCATGGAGTATATATATGCGTGCATGCTTGATCAGCATTAACAGCCGAGTGGATCTAGCAATGTCCGTCTGTCCGTTCGTCCGTCTGTCCATCCGTAAGAACACCTAGATCTCGGAGACTATAAGAGCTATAGAGACCCAATTTGGTATGTAGAGTCCCCTTGTGGGGCGTCAGATCAAGTTTGTTTTTAAATTTTGAAACCCCTCCCGCCTCCGTAAACCGCAAAACCTTATATCTTCCACAAATGTTATCGAGTTTTGTTGAAACTCGGTTTGTATATATAAAAGCACATAATCTACCAATTTTTTTAAGATCAGATAAAATTTGTAGACAAAATCGTAAAAAACATATTTATTAAAACACCCTCACAAAACAAAAAAAATTGTTGTTCTCATACTTTTGAGTGTGTCGAATATTGAATAAATGCTGAGTACGAGTTATAAGAGTTATACGAGTTAATATCGAATACCGATTACTTGTTTAAATTAATTACAATTAAATATAAAATCAAAATGAAATACCGCACACCTCAGTCCTTAGTTTATATTTTCGGTCTATTTAACTATTTACAGGGCAGCAGCTACGCCTGCCTTAATAGAGCTATACACAGTGCAGTCGCAGCCGCGGTTACTACAGAGCAATGAATTAACCAAATAATATAATAATTTTTTTTATTTCAAAACGAAAAATATCCGTCCTACCTTCTTCATTACTTTAAATAAACACTAAAGAAAATACAGATCAACGCATTGCCAACGTTTTGCAGAGTTCTTTCATTCCTCATTCTTTATTTCTCTCTTAAGTATCGGACTGATCTGGTATACCCTCATAGCTTACACAGGTCTAATAACATCCCACCTCCCCTAGTCAATAAGAGCTATTGCTTAATGAACTTAAGTCTATTAAGCCTAACTTTTTTCCTAGTCCTGATGGATGTAAGACGATTTCGCAGCTTTTTGATCTGTCTTTGAATTCTTCGTCTTTCCCTTCTCTCTGGAATGAGCGACTTATTATTCCTCTAGTTAAAAGGGGAATAAGACATAGGCCCCAAACTACTGAGGTATATCAAAACTGTCTGCTATCCCTAAGCTTTTTGGAAAATATTAACTTCACAGTTACAACATTCTTGTGGTTCTATAATTTCATCTGCTCAGCATGGGTATATGAAGCGTATTTCTAACACCACTAATTTACTAGAATTTTCTCCTTTTGTAATACAAGGATTTAAGAATAAAATGCAAACTGACCTCATTAACACTGACTTCAGAAAAGCATTTCACTCGGTAAATCACTGCTTGCTTATTCATAAGTTAGATCTCCTTGGCTTCCCATCCCATCTTCTTAAGTGGATCTCCGACTACCTTTATCTCAGAACTCAGAAATTTCTTTTTAGCAACTCTTACTCTAAGCCCCTTACGGTTACATCAGGGATACCGCAGGGTAGC
This sequence comes from Hirtodrosophila duncani, assembly GCA_037043425.1. NCBI lineage: Eukaryota > Metazoa > Arthropoda > Insecta > Diptera > Drosophilidae > Hirtodrosophila > Hirtodrosophila duncani. The sequence goes on along the minus strand of JBAMBM010000645.1, from coordinate 28,058 downwards.
CACCTCTTCCACTGCTCTTCACCTTATTTATCAATGAACTGCTTCAGGTTCTATCCCACTCCCCCGTACTCATGTACGCCGACGACGTTAAACTTTGCTTGACCTTGATTCTTTCCAATCGTGGTGTCAGGTCAACTTACTAAATCTCAACTGTTCTAAATGCAAAGTTATGTCGTTTTGTCGTAGCATATCGCTTCAGACATCGTACCTTCTTAACGATATGCCCCTTCACCGGATCGACTCAGTTGATGACTTGGGTGTTCTTTTAGACCCTAAACTAAAATTCGACTTGCACATTTCAATTACCGTCAATAAGGCTGTGGGTGTTCTGGGTTTTATCAAGCGATGGTCGAATCAATTTGATGATCGTTCTATAACTAAACTATTGTATACTTCTCTGGTCCGACTTATTTTGGAGTGCGCATTTTGTGTTATTGTCCACAATACAGGAATCACCAGGACCGCATTGAGTCTGTACAAAAAAAAATTCTACTTTTTGCTCTCCGTGGGTTGAATTGGGAACCCAAGTACCCCCTCCCTTCATATTGGAGTAGGCTTTGCTAATAAACTTTCTATCTCTTGAAAATCGTAGAAATATTCTTAATTTTATCTTTATAAATAACCTGATTAATGGTGATATTGACTCGAAGGCTTTAAATACCCAAATCAGTTTTTGTGTTCCTATCTATCATCAGCACTGGAATTTAAACTATCTCCTGCATGAACCTTTTCGTGTCCTTTGTAGTAACTACAATAATCTATTTAACTCTATCTCTAATAATAACTCCCTTAACTCAAACAAAACATCTATACTAACGGATCTAGCTAGTACATAATGTAAATTGTTTATGGTTTGTTGTTTTTCCTTTCATTGAAAGTTTTTTAATCTTCGCGATTCGTGTCGCTCGTTATGCGGCTGCGCCCCTTGTCCAGTAGGGCGGGAGGTGGTAGTTTCTAGCCTGGGCTTCGCGCGTAGCATGCCCCTTGACATGGTATCGTGGCTCCACTTGAACGTGCAGCGCATTGCATGTCAGCATCCCGCTATGTTTGGCTTGTACATAGGCGGAAACATCTTCTGTTGTACAATCTACGACTAGTCTAGAAATAAAACCCATATTCGGCTTTGGAATGTCGATAATAAGCAGTGGGTATGCTGGGTTGTTAGAATCTTTATCCAGACCAGATCTACCCAGATCATTTACTTTCTTGCGCTTAAAAGACTCCAAATTAAGATATAAAATGTATGCAAGCGTCGAGAATGTCGTATTTAATAGCTTAAAGGCGACGTGGAGATCATTAAAGCTATCCTTTGCATTCCTTAATAACGAACGCAACTCGGCCTCAGCATGACGACCCAACCGACTCAAATGAAAACTTCAAACCATGATTACTGGTAAACTAATCGCTTACACGGATATTGGCACAATTGAAATGAATGGTGTTACGACAAAACCAACAAAAAAGCATAGGCTCTTAAGTATCAGCCTTGAAAGGGCAACTGTTTTTCTAGCGGTCAGCCAACAACGCAAACGCAATGCAGTGAATAGCTAAAACACAAAACAAATATGACAAGCAGGACTGAGTCTTAAAGTAACATAAGCTTACAAGCAGACACGCAAGCAAAAAAAAACTAACATACAGCGCAAAGAGAATATTGAAATTTTTTGCACTTGTATGCTTATAATTATAGCACAGCTTTTTTTCCACAATAAAGAAAACAATTTAAAGCAGCTTCATCAAGTGCACTTAAAGGATTGCGTTAGAACCGAAACCGAAATTAAGCACAATAAAAAAAACTTGGATGTATCTTAAAGTTTGATACACAAGCGCAAAAATTAGCACAATACGGGAGATAAAACACAAGAACGCCTTAGTAGATATTCCGACTATAAGATACTAGTACTCATTTATTCAAAAATATGAAAAAAAAAAATGTTTTTTCATACATAATGTTTTTTTTACGATTTTGTACAATTATTATCCGATCTTAACAAAACTCAACAAAACGGTAGAATTTGTGCTTATACACATATAAACTGAGTTTCAACTAAATGCGCTAAAATTTGTGGAAGATATAAAGTTTTGCGGTTTGGGGCAGGTGCGGGCGTGGCGAAATTTGAAAAACATACCAAATTGGGTATCTCTTGCTTTTACAGTCTCCGAGGTCTAGGTGTTCATACGGACGGACACGCGGGCATTGCTAGATCGACTCGGCCGTTGATGCTGATCAAGAATATATATACTTTATGGGGTCGGAGACCTTTAATTTTGCCTGAGACATACATTTGCACCAATACAATTTACTCGTGTACTCTACTAGACTACGAGTATAAAAAGCAACCGTCTTGAGCGAAAGTCAGAGAGAGAGTGTGTACGCTGCCTATCCTCCAGTTTGCTGTCTGTGCCATCAATCCACTGACAAAGGGCAGGTCAACTACCGATCCAGCTCCAGCTCCAGCTCGGGTTCGGGCATCGACCACCAAGGCGGCTATTCCGATAATTAAATGTGCTTTTACGCGCCAACGGGAATGCATGGCTTCCTGCCTGGTTGGCTTCCTTTTTGGTTACCGGCGTTAACCGGCAGTAAATCCCCTTTTGGTAGTTCACCGAACTTCTGTGACGTTTTCGCCGACTCTGTTTATTTTGTCATTGTAACCACACCTGTTTTGTACAAAGCGTGCATGTTTAGTGTATAGCTGCACTCAGTCAGCATGCAAAAGGGCCGATACAACTTCCATACAGGGTATACTTTGAACATCGGCCTCCGAGTCGAATGATAATAGCGAGTGGGACCCTCTGGTTCCGTAGCTCATTCGGGGTGGCGTGGGTTGTGCTATCCTTTCAACTACCAGATACATAATAACTATTCCTACTGAAACTAAAAGTTGAGCTCAACTCCCAAAACTATAATACCTATAAACAAAACGGGTCAATCTCTAAATATTGAAATTTACGAAAAGTAATTTAGCTTTAATGTGATTGAAGTAGCAACAATTGGCGTGGTCTATGATGTTAATTGACCCACGCGTTCTTTACCCAACCCGACCTATGACCTTCAAGCAACACTTGACTGCAGATCCCCATAAGAACAAATTGCTACTTCAAGTGCCCATGTCTCCAGGAATTATAAAACTTACACTTCCATGTTATATACTTCATTATTTATTCAAAAATTACTCAAATATATACTCATCATAATGATATTTCTTAGCCACTAATTAACTGAATCGGTTATCGGCATTCACTGTGAACGGTCGTGTCGTGCTTGCACTAAGTTCCAGCTAATCAAGTTTCGTTTGTTACCTCTGCTCTGTGCTAAAAATTAGCACATATTGACCAGTTTGGGCGCCGCGTTATAACGGTGCCGGCAAAGACTTGCGAATAAAGATAAGAAAGTAGCGCGCAAGAACTACGAACACTGCCCTCTGGGCATTACATTACCCCTCAGCCTGCACGCAGCCGCACAAGAGGGGTAATAAATTCTTGCTTATCAGCAAGTTTTTTTTTTGTTTTTGTTCTGTTTTGTCTTGTTTGTGCGCGAAAGCAAGATCAAAGCACGCATAAAGTGTAACTATCCAATTTTATTATTTGAGTGATTAAATATTAACAATTGGCTATGAATGACAAACAAGTACCTGACTCTCGGCCTACTGTGGTTCTGAACAATCTGCTAGACTATCAGAAAATGAAGGAATCGGCTGGTCTAACACCTTCTGAATTTAGATCACAACTGATGGACGATTTTGCCTCACATGGCATCTCACGTACTGCATCTGGTTATGTACACGAAGCCACTATTGTTCCCACTACATCTGCAGCTACATTCTCGGTAGCTTCAACTTCAGCCGCATGTTACGTGACTACTTGTTCATCTGGAGGAGTTTATTCATATGGCAACCAGCCAATAGTGGTCAGCGGCACAAGCCAACTAACTGGATCAACGAAACAGCAGCTACCAGGAGCCAGTCGCTCACTACCACAACCTGATAAAATCGTTAACATGCCTGTGTTCCAGCCGGCAGATGTCCCCTGGCAGAAAGTTCCGCCAAAAAAAGAAGATCACTTGATGCACCTAAAACTGCGAATAAAAGACCTACGTTACATGCAAAAAACCGTTTTGAAGCTCTTGCAAATCTAGATCTTAGTCAAGCAGACGTTGATCTCGACATGGACGTTCCCCTGGACGAAGTCGACATAGATGGAGAGACACAGACTCAAGTACCAACGGAAAAAAAACCGCCGAAGCCTAGCCAAATCACAGTACTGGCCATCAGTGATGTACCAGCCCTGGAGAAGCTTCTCAATTCAGCGGTTACTGCTGACTCATACGAATTTAAGGCTGCTCGTAATGGCAATTTACGCATATACGCTCGTGACTCTGATGCCCACAGAGCCATCACAAAAAAGCTTTCGGAAGTAAACCTCCAATATACGCACTTCTGCCTACCTGAGGACAGAGCTTTTAAAGTGGTGGTATGCAACTTGGCTGCATCCACCCCCATCGATCAAATTAAAACTGCATTCACCTCTCAAGGGCACTCTGTAGTGAATATGTACAATCCGAAGTCAAAATCACTGGTTGAGGACCCCTCCGAAACTGCTCCATCCAAAGCCCCAGGCCAGAATGTTTGGTTTATAGATCTCAAAAAGGCCCACAATAATCGGGAGGCTCTAAAGGTCAATAAAGTCGGTCGGCAAAGAGTTAGAGTGGAGATGCCGAGAAAGAAGATTGACATGCGCCAATGTTACCGCTGCTTTGGATTTGACCATACCAGGAACTATTGCACCAAGGAGCCCAGATGCGGTAGATGCAGCAAGCCTCACTGGACTGCTTCTAGCCTATGCCAGGCAAAGACTTATGATGACCTGGTGTGCGTCAATTGTAATGGAAACCACGAAGCAACTAATAAGAGCTGCAGAGTATACGTCCAACGGCTCAAAAACCGTAAGTCCGGAGTCAATACTGGTCCCGTGATGCGTGAAGGCCACGCTCAGCCCACGCGTATTATCAAGCAGCAGGTAATCCCAACCTCAATTGTGCGTCAGGGCCTGACGTACGCAGAGGCGTCAATTTTGGGGCAGCCGGGCATAAGACATGATAGGAATAGATCACAACAGCAAGCTCAGGGTACTGACCTACTCCATCAACGTGTGGCAAATCTAAAACAAACACAGCATTATGATCATACAGCTTTTGATGGCGCACTAGTACAAATGATAAATACCTTGCAGCAGACCATTGCGGGTCTCGAGAAAACCATCGCTAGGCTGTTGGATGAGATCAAGGAACTCAGAGGTTCCAAGCCGGAGAAGCAGCACAAATAATGGCTACTGTGCTGCGCCTCGGTACGTGGAACGCTCGTAGTATTATCCCAAATACTAATGAGCTTAAGGTGTTTATGATCAAGCACGACATCGACATCATGCTTATCTCTGAGACCTTCTTACACGATGGTTCCCACTTCAACATGGCAGGTTACACATGTTATCGAGCAGATCACCCTGGAGGGCGCCCTAGAGGCGGAGCATGTGTGCTAATCAGGCAGGGATTAGTGCACTATCACCAACAACCAATCATGACTAATCACGTACAGTTGGCAACCGTAATAATTTCAACTAATTTAGGTGAAATCGCTGTGGCTGCTGCGTACCTTCCACCAGGTTTGCCTTGGAGTACCCCTGAGTTTGGCAGTCTACTTGATCAGCTCGGTCACAAATTTATCGTCGGTGGCGACTTCAACGCAAAACATCGACTCTGGGGCAGTTTGACGACAAACGCTAGAGGCACTGCGCTTCATGGCTGTCTTACCAGCAGTGCAACACAAGTGCTAGCCACTGGCAGACCCACTTACTACCCGTATAACAGGAGGGATACGCCCACGTGCATTGATTTCTACATGTACAAGGGTATAGCCAACAGTCTGCTCTCGGTACGAGAAGAGTATGAACTTTCATCGGATCATTTGCCCTTGGTTGCTTCTTTATCAATGTCGCCTCAGCGAACTACCCCAATAACGAGGCTTGTTTCTCCTGGTGCCAACATAAGACTCTTCCAAGACGTGATGAACAATGCTTTTAATCTCAACACGGAAATAAACACGCCAGAAGATATCGACAAAGCTGTCGAAACTTTCATAAGCAGGGCTAAGAGCGCTGCTCTTATTGCTGCCCCAGCTGGTGCAACTCACTGTAAAGACGGACACAGCAACCTCACTCTCTCTCCGGAAGCAATAGGCCTTCTAACGCTCAAGAAGCGCCTCAGACGCGAGTTCATCAGAACCAATGACCCGGCGATCGATAGACTGTATAGAAGGATTTCTAACAGGGTAAAAAAGGTATTAGCCACACTAAAAAGAGAAGCCACAGACGCCTTCCTGGAGAAAGCTACTCCCGATGAAAGTTCTACGTTTGCGCTCTGGAAACTTACGAGGAGGTTCAAAAGGCAAGTTTCACCGAAATTCCCAGTCCGAAATCCAGATGGCTCTTGGGCAAGATCCCCCGGGAAAGAGCCGAAGCGTTCGCGAATAATCTGGAAGAAAGATTCCAGCCGTTTGAGACATCGTCGCCAAGAAGAGTACAGCTAGTAACCGAATCTCTAGAAGCTCCGTTGCAGATGGCCATCCCTGTAGCTCCTATCACCCTTACTGAAGTGGAAAAGGAAATCAAAAAGCTTCGCAACAACAAGGCTCCAGGCGAGGACCAGTTTGATAATCGCTCTATCAAGCTGCTCCCTCGCAGAGCTTTGCTATTCCTCGTATTGATTCTCAACTCCGCTCTTCGACTCGGACACTTCCCAGGCGCCTGGAAGAAGGCCAACATTATCATGCTACACAAAAGTGGGAAGCCAGCAGATGAGCTGGATTCGTACCGTCCAATAAGCCTACTGCCAGCATTTGGCAAAATATTGGAGAGGTGCATTTTAAGAAGGATTCTTGAAACCAGCGCGGTCAAAAAGGCAATGCCAAAATTTCAGTTCGGCTTTAGGCTCAGGCACGGCACGCCCGAGCAACTACACCGAGTTGTAAACTTTATTCTGGAGGGATTCCACGGAAAGGAGTATGTTGTCGGAGCGTATCTGGATATCCAGCAGGCATTTGATAGAGTGTGGCATGCAGGACTCTTGCATAAACTTAAAGATCTACTTAATCCACAGCTCTATCTTATTGTTAAAAGCTTTCTTCACGAACGATCTTTTAAAGTTGTTCAGGACGGGGTGTCCTCTCATGCAAAGACGGTCAGAGCTGGTGTACCTCAGGGTAGCGTGTTAGGGCCAACCCTTTACAGCCTGTATACGCACGATATGCCTTCAGCTGACAACATGCCGATCTCGGACCAGAGCAATCTGCTTGTCGCCACCTTTGCTGATGACACTGCGGTACTGGCCAGAGACAGTTGCGTCTTCACCGCTACAGATCTCATCCAGATCTATTTAAAAAAATTCGAGAACTGGGCCTGCAGATGGAATATTGCCATAAACACTGATAAGTGTGTACAAGTCACATACACTCTCAGAGCGCAAACCTCTCCTGGGGTATTTTTACATGGTCAACTGTTAGAGCAGAAGGAAGCTCACAAATATCTTGGAGTCACTCTGGACAAGCGACTAAACTTCCAGCGCCATATAAATGATGTAGTTAAGCGTCTGAAGACATAGGCGAGCAGTTTGGCTTGGCTTCTTAATGCCAGGAATAAACTGTCATTAACCAACAAGACGCTCATTTACAAAGTCATTCTGGCACCCATTTGGAGATATGGTATTCAGGTATACGGCATAGCGGCTAAGTCGAACCTTAATAAAATACGTGTTGTGCAGTCCCAATTCTTGCGCAGAATTTCTGGTGCGGCATGGTACATACGCAACAGCGATATCCACAAAGAACTCCATGTACCGAGGATCGGAGATGTAATCAATCGCCAAGCTTCTGCATATCTAGACAAACTAGCACATCACCCTAACCAGCTGGCGCAAAGGCTCCTAAGAAGCAGACGTATACACGGAGTAAGAATGAGAAGGAGGCTCAAGAGAGTCCACCCAACCGACCTGTCCCACAGAACCCTTTAATCTTCCCCTTTTGCCATCCAGTTACCCTATCATCTAGGTTTAAGTATATACATATATACATGTTGTTGAAAATTAAATATCCTATAGTATAAGTTGTTAAAATTAGTAACAGTAAGCTATATATTTTTGTAAAGTAATAAACAAAACATGATAAAAAAAAAAAAAAAAAAAAAAAAAAACTAATTAACTGAACTAACTGAAAATAAAATAAATATAAAAAAAACAAGTGTGATATTTTTGATTCAGCAATTATCGTTGCTGATCATAATTATGTTTAATTTTATGCTATTTTATGAAACAAAACCAAAAGCTCAAAGCTCATCATATGGATGTTTGCTCAAACTCGTACTACAACAATAGATGATCAACCAATAGTTAGAATTTGATATAGAATATGTGTGTGTGTATAGAGTAAGATTTGAAATATAAAATATTTAAGTGAGTTAGTGCATACTGAATTGTAAACGTATGTTTTTTCCAGGTTTATCTTGATGTTACTTTACTTTAAGCTCACTTAAGAAAAAAAACGGAGTTTTATTTATTTATTAAACAGTTCAAAATAGCTAGATGAAAACATGGAGTTTTAAATTTTTTTATATTTTCAAATGCATAATAGATAAAGAAAAGGTGTTTTAATTTGATAAAAGAAAAATACTTGTTTATATTGACAAAATAGTGAAAACTTGGCAGCCACCACTGGTTTGAGATAACAGTTGTATGGGATCTTTATTTTTAAATATTTGAGCGTACGATGTTTTGAAAGATGGATATTCTTTTAGGATATGGGCAATAGATACTATTGCGCTTCTGCAGAATGGACATGTATTGTCTGATGATAGGTTGAGGTAGTGTTGGTGTCAGGTTGGTATGGCCAAGTCTGAGCCTTGTAATGTTATTTGGTCGTATCTTGACATTTTGTTATTGTGATCTAAGTTTGAGGTGTTGGTCATATTTAGATGCATAGATTGATACCAATCGGATGTTTTGCGCAGAGTATTTTTTGTTTCTGTAGTGAGAGTGTTTTTTAGGTATTTTTTAATGTCTTGGAAGTTGTAGTTTGGGGTAAGGATGAGTGGGGATTTGGTAGCATTTTTTGCGGCGCTGTCAGCTAATTCATTACCCCCGATGCCTACATGGCCGGGAATCCAAATGATTTTGAATTTTGGGTGGTGTTTGGTGAGGGTGTCTCGGATGATGGATGGGTAGTAGTCGGAGTTGCTGGTGTTTTTTATAGCGTCTATAGTTGAAAAGGACTCAGTATATATTGCGTATTTGCCAGGTTTGTTTTTGAAAATATTGAGGGCTTCTGTAATTGCAATGGCTTCAGCAGTTGAGAAGAAGGGTATTATGCCTGTCGTAATTATATTGTGTTCGTCGGTTATTGCATATGCTGTAATGTTGTTTATTTGTGAGCCATCTGTGAAGATGTTTTTGAATTTTTTGTTCTTGTCGAAGATTTCTAGAAACAGTTTTCTGTATGTGAGAGGTTGGGTTGAGGTTTTTGGGTACTCACTGAGGGAGGAGTCGATTGAGGTTTTGTGTAGGTGCCATGGGGGGTATGTATTATGGGGTTTCGGGGATACTGTGTGTGCGGAATACCGAGGTTTTTTGCAGTGCTGATGATTCTGTCTATTGTAGATTCGTATTTTAATTTCTTTCGAGTCTTGTAGTTTTTAATTATGTTAAAGATAGGTGAGTTGTGTGAATTTACTATTGATTTGCAGAGTTTAGCTGTTGCGATTTGGTTTCTTATATGTATATGAGCTATTTGTGTCTCATATAGCATGTTATTGACTGGAGTAGTTCTGAAAGCACCGAGTGCTAGTCTTATTGCGGAATTGGTAATTGAGTTGAGTGGTACTCTGGGGCGCTGAGCCAAACAAGGGGAGGCAGTAATCGATCTTTGAGATTATAATAGCATTGGTGACGTTTATTAAAGAAGATGTGTGGCAATTGAATTTGGAGTTGGAAAGGCATTTTATAATGTTAAGTTTTTTGTCTAGCGAAGTTCTTAAGGATTTTACGTGAGCCTTCCAGTTGTATCTGTTGTTAAATACGATACCAAGGAGTTTTATGCTGTTAACGTTTGTTAGCTGGAGGTTGCCAGTACGGACGTTGCAAGAGCAATTGGGTTTGCGACAGATATGGAGGTGTTGACATTTTGTCGTTGATAACTGATATTTCTGATATTTGGGAAAACACTAGGGTTAAATCGATGTCTTGGTTTTTGAAGTTAGGGATTTTAAGGATTAGGTTGAAGTCATCAGCATATGCGCTAACTTGAATGTTTTTATGCAGCGGTATGGTTGAGGTCAGTTTGTTGTATGCTATGATAAAGAGAATTACAGAGAGGGGGGAGCCTTGTGGAATGCCATTGTGTAGTGGTTGCGCTGTTGAGTAATTTTGTCCTTTTTTAGCTATAATTTTTCTGTTAGTCATAAAGTTTGTAACGTAGCTGTATATTTTGGGTCCGATTTGCCATATTTTTAGTTGTTCGAGTATGGTGTGCAATCCTATTCTGTCGAAAGCTTTGGCGAAGTCCAGTGAAATTATTGATGTGTGGCATCTTTTTGAGAGCGTTCTAACTATGAGATGGTCTACGAGAAGTAGACTATCTATAGTTGACTTGCCTTTCTTGAAACCAACTTGGCTGTTGTGTATGAGTTTGTTGTTGGTAACGAACGACCACAGTCTTTTTGCAATTATTGTGTCCAAGACTTTTGATAGGCAGGGGCTTAGTGATATAGGTCGGAATGAGTTTACTTCAGTTTTTGGGGAGGATGGCTTGAGAATTGGGATTATAAGACTAGTCTTGTATACTTGTGGGATGTAGTTGTTAAGGATAGCGTTTTGTAGGTGTATTATGCGAGTTTTTGTACTATTGTCTACGTTCTTTATCATTGCATAATTGATTCTATCTAGTCCGGGTGTTTTGCCAGTTAGGGAGTATATTGCTGCATTGAATTCAAGCGTTGAAATATCGCCTTCGATAGCTAATGCTTTTTTATTGTAGGTGACGGTAGGATTTGCCGCTATTGCTGCTTGTTTAGCTTCTGAGCAGGTGCTGGGAAGTTGGAGCCATTAGCTGTGTCTGACCAATTTTTGCAGAGAATGTTTGCGATTTCGGATGTGTCGGTTGAGTATTGGGATGATTTTGGGTTGTATTTGCAGTGGATGCTCTTGGACGGATTGAGGCCACAAGAGCGTCGAATGTTGTGCCATATTTTTTGCGCAGGGGTTTGTGGATTTATTTGTGAGGTGAATGTGTTGGTGCTTTCTTTTTTAGCTATTTTTAATGTGCGTCGGAATAAGGCGTTGTCTCGTTTGTATCTAATTATGTTTTCTGTGTTAATGTTCTTTTTTAGTTTTCTCCATGACAATATTTTGTTTATTCTAAGTAAATGGAGCTGATTGTTCCACCAGGGAACGTTTTTTGGGTGTTTGTGTGGGATGATTGGGGGATTGCAAAGTGAGCTGCAGTGCGAATGATTTTCTGTATTGTGGCTGCTTCTTTATTTATGTTGTTACTGACTAATAATTTTCCAGTTAATTGCTGTGTGTGTTTTGAGAATAGAGTCCAGTCTGCTTTGTTGGTTATAAACCTCGGTATGTATTTTGGATTGTTCGTAGACTTAACTAAGAATAGTTTTGTAATGATGGGTGAGTGATCGCTGCCGTGGAAGTCTTCTAATGCTTTCCAGCTGCTGTTAGGGAGTAATTCGAGGGAGTAGAGGGTGAGGTCCAGGTGAATAAGTGTGTTGTGTGTATTGAGGTGTGTTGGGAACCATCGTTGAGAAGGATAAGGTTGCAAGCGGTTATGAATTTAGCTAACGTTTTGCCTCTCTTGTTGTCAGTTAATGAGCCCCACATTTGGTGCCAGCTGTTGAAGTCTCTGGTTGTTATTTTAGGCTTTGCGTTTGTTAGGAAAGGTTCTAGATGGGAGGTGTTAAATGTTTTTTTTTTTTTTGGGGGGGGGGGGGAGTGTGTAGGATGAAATGAGGTTGAATGTGATGTTTGATTGAATTTCTACTTCGACGGAGCCAAAAACTTGGTTAAGGGACACTTCTCTGTGCTCTAAAGAGTTGTGGATTAGCAGTGTCACGCTGGTCCAAACTTGAAGGTTGATGTTGTTGTCTTCTCAGTTGAGTTGTTGCTGCGTTGTAGCTAGTTGTAGCTAGTTGTAGTTTGTGCCTTTCATTTGTGCCTTTCATTTGTGCCTTTCACCATAATTGGTATGCTTCTTTCAACGATGTCTTTTCGATGGTGCGGTGGCTTGTATTTCCTTATTTTTGATAAAGGTAGGGCAGTTGCGATCGAAAATACTATGATGATAAGTTAGTAATTTGCTTTCCTTACAATTTATATAGGTTTTGCTGTTGGGCGTATATTAACTTTCTGGTATTTATTTTTTAAGTATTTTTTTAACGTTGTCTTCTTTGAGTTCATGGAGAATTACACTTTCTTCCATTTCGCGCAGGTTGTTGCAGTATATAACACCTTTGGTGAAGTTGCGTGTGTTATGTTCTGAGACTTCTACATTGGTTTGGTTGTCTAGTGCTATTAACTAAATGAGTTTGAAGGCTTGATGCATTGTATTTGTTTTTATTTCGTATGCTCCGCTTGCGAAAAGCTTGCACTCTTCCACTTCACCACCGCACAAGTTATAAATGGTTTTTTAATTTGGAAAGGTGAATAATTTGCTAGCGTTTTATTGTCATCAGTGCGTTTCATAATTAAGTATTTAGGTCCGACACATTGATTAGTTAGGGATTTTGTTTTTTCTATTTTGAATTGTAGGGTATTAGACCTGTTGCGCAGGTCTGGTGGATCCCGCATTGTATGACTTTTTGTTGTTTTTTTATTTAGTTTTTGTTTTTTCTTGCCCTTGGATGGTTAACAGTTGTCTGTTCTATAATTAGATTACACTGCGTTTTGTTTTTGTAAGTTTTTGGAATTTTGTTTTGTGCTGTTCTTGTTAGAAGTATTACACGTTTGCTCTGATAAGCGGTGTTAATATGGACATCTGTGGTACATTACATCGATGTAAACAAAGAACATATTATAATAAAGTTTGGGGGTGACTTACATACAGACACCTACAACGGTGAAAGGCCTTCCAACGATGTTATGGTCAATAGCTTTATTTGATTAAATGTTCATACTTCTTTAAGTCTCTTTCAACACTTCATTCGCTTTTAATTTTACTTTTATAATTTTACTTTGTCTGGTGGCTATTGACATTTTTGGTTAGATCGTTGTTGCGTGTAAGATTTTAATTTTCAACGCACTTTATCGGACTGAGCTTTTGACTCGAGCTTTGGATTTGGTTATCTTTGCACACGGGCCTCGACCTACACAAAATGCACACGAACAAATTACAAACTACATTTACCGAAATTATTGTGTCGCCACATTAAGGGACCTTCTACATTAGGCGACCTGACTGACAATCTATATCAAATTACACCTTAGGCTGTTTTTAGATTTGCGTTGTCATATTCTCTACCGAGACTGCAGCATCAGCGCTAACGGCTTAGCAGGCAGGGAACTCTGATGCTGCAATTTGGATCATCCGTCTGGATCTGTGCAATCTGCTCCCAGAGCCGGAAAATGGCATAATGGCAATGGCACCAATGGGCCCAAATTTTCTATCCAAACTTTTGACCCAAATTTTCGATCCAAATTTTCGACCCACACCCGAGATTCGCTGCCTTCGCACAGAACGAATGCTCCAATGCGGGGTATGATACGTGTCTGCGATCTGGATGTGGGTAGTACGGCACACTAGAACCGAGAACACGAATTTTAACAGAAAACATGTATGGAACCCAACGATATGGTATTCTGCGCATACCTTTTCCTGTGCTTTTTCCAATGCACAACTCCTATACAGGAGTAAAGCCTGCCAGCAGGCTTTACGTTATTACCGTACCGTACACAAACGATTATTGCGGTACTCAAATGATTGTTGCGGGACACAATGTAGATTTTCCTGATCTATTTATTTTACCGGGTGTTGGCAAGTCACACCATGTGCAATTTTGTAAGTTTTATTTATCTAATTTACTTTAATTATTTTCAGCCACGCGATATCAGCAAAGAGACCTTTGACAGCTGTGCGCAGCTTTTTTTAGCTGACCGTTTCCGAGCTTTTTCTTGGAGACTCAAATACAACGTTAAGTTGGCTGACTGATTACTGACCAATCAGAATTTAGCAAAGCGCAAGCGTAGCTTGCAGTAAAGCTTTCCAGTTTACAACCAAAGCGACAAATATGTCGCAACCGATTTGTGAGCCGTTAAAATTTAAATTCAAGTACAGGGCACAGCGACCATTACACTCTATCTATATTAATAATTCCCTTCACTAAAATACGACATGTATACTAACGCATCAAGCTTCTAGCCTGGGTTTCGCGCGAAAAAAAAAAAAAAACTGGACGACTAAGCGATACTTTACCACAATAAGGCCTTCGACACGGGGAACTATGGAAATCTGTCCATAAAACCTGAAAACTGGTTCGATGATATATTTCGCCCTGTACCGTGAATGTAGGCATGAAATTGTTTCGCACAGACATTTGAAAACACGAATTGTTTCCGAATTATGGACAAAAACTCTTTTGATCGTCTTGATTCGCCGGATACGAACGAAGACAGCCCAACTATTCCATCATCCTTTTACGGTTCTACAACACTTGCTTGCATAGGTTAAAATACCAGTTGGATGTAGGCTATTATTATAGTTGACATCGTGATGGAACGCACACAGATATAAATTTAAGTAATGTGCTCGTAGGGCTCGAACAGTGACAATACGATCAGTTTCAATCCTAAATTCGCGTTGTTCAACTAGTCAGGTTTTATTTCGACATTTATATATCAGGCAAAACGTTGTAATATATCATTTTTGGTTGGAACGATTTCAATGTTTTTCAATTTTAAAAAATCACGATATTTTTTCATTATAGCTTATATGAGGAGGCGGTGTCGGGCCAAGGCGATAAAAAAGCTTAGGCGCCTATAAAAGATAAACAGATAATAAACAAACAAAGAGACAGTAATTTTTGCATGTATACATTATTTATTTCTTATTTACTTGTTTATTATATTATGTAATTGCTATAATTCGTCGTGACTGGCGCAATAATTTATAAGATTGATTTATCTTGTAGCGCTAGAAAACTATTATTAAATAAGTACAAAATACATATTCTTACTCATGAGCTCATTTGTAATTTTGTACGATCCAAGTATAAATGTTTTAGAGGAACACCAAAAATGTTTTAGAGGAACATAGTTTTTTAGCGTTGAAGTGACCATAAATTTCCACTCACATCGAATTTCTAAAATAAATGTGCCATGCAGTTGTTATCCCATTCACATAAAATGTGTATCTATATATTCTATATATATATCTATATATTTGGTCATTTCAGCATCAGTGACGTCACGTGTTCCTCTGTGATCGACTCAGTCGGTTTGATACCTTCAAGGCAACACAAGTTTGAATCGCCAACTTGATTTGATATTTGCATCTGACCCTTTCATTTCAGTGGGCTATGGTCAGTCCGCTTTTGCTTCACGAAAACCCGTTTCATCTATCATTACCCGATACTATGGATATTCCTATTCCTTCGTTACCTGCATCTTCCAACTTGTCAGGTAGAACATATTAATTTAGAAAGTCTGATTTCGTTAGCTTTAACGATGTCATTCTTCAATCAGACTCGTTATACTTGTACAGATATGGACAGTGCGGTGGTCTGCTCTACAAAATTATTTATTCCATGTTTTAGGAGTTTGTTCCGCTCAGTAGTTCAGTTAGGCTCAATAACCCACTTTGGTTTACTTGACAGGTGTCTAATTTAAAAAAACATAAAAACTAGACTTTTAGAAGTTGAAGATCTCGGGAAGGTCCTCGGACTATTCGCGTTTTTTTGTTGCTCGTTCAAGGTTCACTGAATAATAAAGATGGTAGGAGATATGTTTTCCGTTTTGAATTAACAAAGTTATAAAATTGTTTTGGGTCCTACAGCTATGCAAATATGCTTATAGCTTATATGCTTTATAGCACACAGATTAACGAATCTACAGCTATGCAAATATGCCTTTTAGCACGCAGATTAACGAATTAAATATCCATACTAACGCATCTAGCTAGTATATAATGTAAATTGTTTATGGCTTGTAGTTTTTTCCGTATTCGCGATTCGTGTGGCTCGTCATGCGGATGCGCCCCTCGGCCGGTTGAGCGGGATTCGATATTTCTCGATATTAGCTCACTCGATATCATTGACAATAATCATTCCTAAATATCGCTCAAAACATCGATCCGCATATTAGTTGTCGTCTCTTACCTTCAATTGACAACCCTTGTACAACTAAATCACTGTATACTTCTCTGTTTTACTGTTTGCTATCCGTAGTTTGAATTGGGACCCTTATAGCCCTCTCTCTTCAAGCAGGCTTCTGCTAATAAAGTTTCCAGCTCTTGACATACATCGACTGATTAACGGTGAAATCGGAGTCGGAGAGTCAGACGGTAATGAGCCATATAAGTTTTTCTGTGACTTGTATAGCTACTAGAAACTATGCTCCTATCTATCTTTAACACTGTAATTTAAACTATCTCCTGCATGAACCTTTTCGTGTCCTGTGTTCTAACAACAATAATTTCTTTACCTTTATCTTTATTAATAAATCCCTTAACTCAAATACGACATCTATACTAACGCATCAAGCTGGTAGATAATGTAAATCGTTTACTGAAAGGGAGCGAGCGAGTCCGTTGCGCCCCTCTGGCGGTTGGGCGGGAGCTTCTAGCCTAGGTTACGCGCGTAAAAAGAAAAAAAAAACAACTGGACAACTAAACGATACTTGACCACAACATGGCCTTCGACACGGGGAACTATGAAAATCTGTCCATAAAACCTGAAAACTGTATAACTTTTCTGTAACCTAATGCAAGCCAGGCCGTTAACCTCGTTATTTATGTTAATAATACGTTACCATAGAATATAAGTAAATGTTTTCCACCAATTCCTTGGCCAGTAGTTTTGACGTCTCCGGTCCAGCGGCGGATAGTGTTGTTGTTAATCAGCTTTATGATGATTAGGGTGGAGGACTTGACTTCGTCAAGCCTTATGGCTCAACAATGTGTGATTAATAAATCAAATATTAACGGCAGCGTGCCGGAGTAAAATGCAAATTGAACTTTATTGTCAAACGTCTCACATAGAACTGAATATAAGAGTGAAATGAATAAAAGACTAAGGCTAAGTACATAAATGGAAATATGAATCTAATCTAATCTAAATACGTAATAAGTACATAAAGAATCATGCCATGGGTTCATGGTCAGTAAAACCGACTCAGCATATTTCCGACAAGAATGCAACGCTTGCGACACAACGGAAACGCCTGGCCGTTGCTCCGATCCACACTATTTTGGCTACGTTGCATATGGATACAGTACCGTTGTTAGCGCGCGGGTTGCTCGATGAATTCATTGTGAGGGTCGTTCGTTGACTTGGCTGTTAACTAGTCTCCTCTTAAGATTGTTGCCGTCCTCGGTGACACTTAACTCCTTGCAGTTTGATGGACGATCCTCTCCGGTACCAGCACTGGTAGATGATGCCAATACAGCCAAAGATGAGGCTGAGGGTTACACCAATGATGAACCCTCCGGCAAGCATGTCGTCTATTAATTTCCGAATTACATGCAAATTATGCTCATTCATTCTTTGCAGCAATGGTAGGCTAAGTCGTGTCCTGTAATATTCAGCAATGGTGATGCCGCGATGCATAGACCATTGTTTACAACACCATTGTAGTTAATGTATGTGGTCTTGTTTACGGTCGCAATGCGTTCGAATGTGATAAGATGTGTGCCTTTAAATGTCATCAGTGGGCCGTCATCTACTCTTACTCTTGCTGATAGTTCGTTGACAATGATTGTTCCTTCGTCTACTATGGTAATCGGTTCCAAGTGGCTTGGCTGTGTGTGGCATAACGCTGAACCTCCGGAGTGTAATCCGCTGGTGCAAGTGTCATGAGCTGACTTGCAGAACGTCGCATAGTTGGTTGTAGCGCATTCTGTTACTGCTAGAACTCCATCGTCGCATTCAGCTACTATGTCATCATGTATTTGCAGAATAGTGTTATTGTGGGCAACAGGAAATATCATAACCTTCTTACAAATAGTCTTAACATTAGGATATTCAATTATTATGTGAATTACACTATCTGATTGAAATATTTTTATATTTGATACTGTCATTAAACTAATTATTGGGACTTCTGTGAGCTGTTCGGTAAAAATGGATTTTAAATCTTCGTGGTCGAGAATTGTGGGGTTTATGATATTAGATTTGGCGAGCGCTATAGTGAGCATAAGGTTTTGGATTTCGGTGGCTAACATTCTATTACGTGCAAGTAAAGTTTCATACAAATGAGGAGAGTCTACGAACTCGCCTTTTTTTTCTTTAATTAATTTATTTACTGTATCAGTTAGTAGGTTAATTTGTTTCTGTGCTTCAGTGATTACTATTACTTGTCTGTTGTTTGATTCTATGAGCTCAGCATCGGTAAGCTTGAACTTTTCTAAGTCTGACGCATCAGGCGTGCCTGCAACGATTTTTAATGCTTTTCCTAGAAAGTCTAAGCTTCTGGCCATTCTATGGTGTACCATTAAACTAGATAAAATATTCTGAATATGATTGATATCTACATCTAACAATTTTCGCATATGTGACTGAGGGAAAAGTTTCGATCATTTTATTGTATCATCTATAATGCTCACAAAATTACATAAATTTGTAGAAGGTCTCACGTAACTACGTTGTTCCCACACAAAAACGTTGCCGTCCAATACCGGAATATAGCTTGCGTGCGAGAAATCGGTGATGCGTGCATGAGTTGTGGATAAGAGTATGAGGGTTACTCCGATGAACCTGTATGAAATGATTAGACTGAATTGTAGTAACTATCTGTAAGAATCTTATGTGCTATGGCCTATGGCCTATTGTCCTTATGGACCACCCTCCCCTTAACAAGATGTTCCCAGGTCTGCTTGTATGGCGCCCTCTGTGCACAAAGGAGATAGCTTGTTACCTAATCTTTTGTTATTTTTGAAGTAAGCTTTCTCTCCTACATTAAACACCCTGTTCTGTCTGTTTGGGTTGCATCCGGCTAATTGGTCTTGCTGGGCTTTTATTAGTCGATCTTTGACTTTTTGCTTAATTTCGTCTGGTATGGAGTGAATTACTTCGAGTGGTTTTTGTTCTGTTACTGAATGTATAGTTTTATTATATTCTATTGTTGCTCTCATGATAGCCTGAACTGTATCGCCAATTTTGTTGTCCAATTTTAAACACCTGGCAATTTCTATTAATGTACTGTGGAAACGTTCCACTTGCCCATTGCAACAGCTATGTAACGGGGAGGCGTTTACAACGTCAATGTTAAACTGATTTTTTAACAATGAAGTGATCGTTTCGAACGTAAACGATGGCTCATTGTCGCAATAAATGGTTTTTGTATTTGGAAAGGTATTAATTATAAGTAAAATGTGATTGATAATATCGACTATTGATTGAGAAGGTAAAGGTTGGACGACGGTGAATTTGGAAAATTTATTGATGCAAGTCAGGAAGAGTTTCTCATCGGTAGAAAATATGTCAATGTGTAACATTTCTCCGGCAAATGAGGGAATTGGCGTCTTCCCGAGTTCTTGTCTTTTGGGGTGCCGGTCGCACTTGGCAATAGCGCAAACTTTTACGTGTTCTTGTGCCGCTCTGTGCGCACGATTATGTTCGGTGTTGACTATTTCTACCTGTTCGCTTATGTTAGTGATATCTGACACTATTCTTCTGCAATGCAAGAACTTGGTTGTCGGGAATAATGAAACCAGCTCATGTTAAAACGAAGCTAACGTTGGGAGTTCGCAATAAAACGCGTTCACGACATCGGGGTTCACAGCAAGTTTTAATGTTTCTAAAAGATTATTTTTATCTGTAAATGTAATTAAGTGACGGGTTTGCTTGCCACATAAAATAAGTCTTCGATGCAATGAGAAACGAGATTCTTCCAAAGTTATTTGATTTCTATAGCTATTTAAGGGATTTTCAGCTGTTTGTATTGTAGTATGTTGTATGCCAAATGAGCATATTTTCACAGTATTGTAGAGTATTGTATAACAAGTGGTCATATGCCCAACTTAAAAGTAAGAGTAACAACTCATAACATATCATCATAAATCATAAATACATAAGTGCAGTAATAAGATCCGTTACTTATGCGGACTGGCCGCAGCGTGAAATCGCTAGCGTAAGCACTTCTTGAGTATGTACCATCTACACATATATATGTATATACATAACTACATAGGCACATATGTACTGCAACTCCCTCTCTCTGCCGACGCTCTTAGCGGCAGAGCTCACTTAGAACATTGTATGTAATAAGCCAAATATAAAATTGAATAAAACGGAGGGAACACTCACTCTCATAAAGTCACAAGACGAACAAGACGTCTTTCTCCTAATTAAATAATAACTTAACATGGCGACCGAGACCAGGTTCCTGTAATCGACATAAGTTGAATGAAGAAACATAAAAGTTCACGTGTGCGCGAAAAAATTGCGATTCAGCTTTCGTCCGAAACGGTTCAGTTTCTTTAAAGTCTCAGCTTAAAACGTTAGTACGAAACGGTTGTGAAATGCTGGCAAGATTTGACACAGTGAACGTGATTCGAGCGATTAATCTAACGAAAAGTTTTACACACCAAACAACATGCCTGTGCGATGACCAGCACCGGCACCGCCTGAGCCCATAGCCACAGGACAGCAGCAGCAGCGAAGCAGCAGTAACAAGCGGTAACTACAAAACGTGGAAAGTGAGGTGTGCAGGCCGCCCACTTCACTGCCGCTGGAAAAAAATATACCTAACTAACCACTGTTAGTGTTTTACTAAAATCATACGGTTGGACGTTGAGTTGTATAAATAAAAATTGTGAGCCAACCGTATGCAACTAACAACAAAATAACTTTTTCATGTCTCTGGCGCACTGGGTATACCCGGTTGCGAATTTTTTTCTCTCTTTAAAATTAAGGTAAAAAAAAAATTTAAAAAAAAAAACAAATTTTCTTTAAATATAAAAAATTTAAAAAAAAAAATATTTTCAAAAAAAAGAGCCAAACAAAAGTAGTGAAAATCTTCAGTTAATAGACAGTTTTTAAAAAAAAATTCTCATATAAATTGACCCTAAGTCTCCTTCAAATAGAAGTCAATACTTGATGATTTTAAATGCTATATCTAAAATAGATAATTCAGCAGATACAGAAACAATGTTGGACCATCAGTCCAAAGTAGCGGATTCCACCGCAAATGTTATTAACAATGTCGAAACAGCTACAATCCACTTAAAGCTAATTACAATATTGATCATTATAATTGTCGTTTTGCTACTGGCAAACACATTCACGAAACTCTATAAGCTGCATAATAGATGCATAAAGAAAAAATATTTGAGCAGAGCCATTGACCTAGACAAAGTTTAAAAAAAGAATATATTCAAGTGCGATTGCATCGTTAAAACATACAATAATAGTATGGAATGGGGTATATTAGAAAAGAAAATTAATGACGCCAAAGAACACTTTGAAAAGTCATGCAAATGTATCAATAAAGATATAGTTATTAAATCAGATACACTAATATACCACGTTAACACTTTAGTAGACCAATATAATAAAATCACACAAGTTGTAAGTTCTTATGAAAGTAAGCTAACTAGTAATCACCGTAAACAGTGCTTAAAACTAATTCAATCATTACAAACAAGGTTAAAAATTATTAGCACTAGACGAAACATTGAAATAAATGCTCCGGAAAGTATAAGTTCATTGGTTCATTTTGACGAAATACAATTAGACAATATAGACGAGTCTAAAACCCATTATAGATATTGAACCTAAAGGCGACTCAGAATCAACAGAAGAAAACACAATGGCTAACCAAGTAGCTTTAGACAGGGAATACGTGAGGCAGGTTTCCTCTTCAGTCCCAGAATTTGATGGTAAAAAGCTATCATTAAACAGATTCCTAACTGCTTTACGCATTGTGGAAAGAACTAAAGGCGACCAGGAGGATATAGCAGTTGGGGTTATTAAATCAAAAATAACCGGCACAAAATTAATATACTATATCCGGAATAATAAATAAGCTTAAAGATAACGTAAAAGGAGAATCTCCCGACATATTAAAAGCTAAAAAACTGAATACAAAACAAAAAGGCAAAACTGCTTCCCAGTATGCAACCGAAATGGACAATTTGCGAAAGCAATTGGAGGCAGCCTTTATTGATGACGACCTAGACCCAAACAATGCAGAAAAATTCTCAACAAACGAGTCTATTTCTGCAATGACTAAAAATTGTGAGCATGAGAAACTGAAAGTAATACTGGAAGCGGGTAACTTCGTTACTTTCAATGATGTAATGGGTAAATATATCCATTGCAGCACAGAAATGACTGGAAGTGCAAGTACAGTATTATTTCAGCGAGGACGCAATAATAGAGGAGGTAGTTACTATCCTCAAAGAGGTAGTGGCAATGGCCGCGGTAAACGATGGTTCATTGTCGCAATAAATGGTTTTTGTATTTGGAAAGGTATTAATTATAAGTAAAATGTGATTGATAATATCGACTATTGATTGAGAAGGTAAAGGTTGGACGACGGTGAATTTGGAAAATTTATTGATGCAAGTCAGGAAGAGTTTCTCATCGGTAGAAAATATGTCAATGTGTAACATTTCTCCGGCAAATGAGGGAATTGGCGTCTTCCCGAGTTCTTGTCTTTTGGGGTGCCGGTCGCACTTGGCAATAGCGCAAACTTTTACGTGTTCTTGTGCCGCTCTGTGCGCACGATTATGTTCGGTGTTGACTATTTCTACCTGTTCGCTTATGTTAGTGATATCTGACACTATTCTTCTGCAATGCAAGAACTTGGTTGTCGGGAATAATGAAACCAGCTCATGTTAAAACGAAGCTAACGTTGGGAGTTCGCAATAAAACGCGTTCACGACATCGGGGTTCACAGCAAGTTTTAATGTTTCTAAAAGATTATTTTTATCTGTAAATGTAATTAAGTGACGGGTTTGCTTGCCACATAAAATAAGTCTTCGATGCAATGAGTAACGAGATTCTTCCAAAGTTTTTTGATTTCTATAGCTATTTAAGGGATTTTCAGCTGTTTGTATTGTAGTATGTTGTATGCCAAATGAGCATATTTTCACAGTATTGTAGAGTATTGTATAACAAGTGGTCATATGCCCAACTTAAAAGTAAGAGTAACAACTCATAACATATCATCATAAATCATAAATACATAAGTGCAGTAATAAGATCCGTTACTTATGCGGACTGGCCGCAGCGTGAAATCGCTAGCGTAAGCACTTCTTGAGTATGTACCATCTACACATATATATGTATATATATAACTACATAGGCACATATGTACTGCAACTCCCTCTCTCTGCCGACGCTCTTAGCGGCAGAGCTCACTTAGAACATTGTATGTAATAAGCCAAATATAAAATTGAATAAAACGGAGGGAACACTCACTCTCAAAAAGTCACAAGACGAACAAGACGTCTTTCTCCTAATTAAATAATAACTTAACATGGCGACCGAGACCAGGTTCCTGTAATCGACATAAGTTGAATGAAGAAACATAAAAGTTCACGTGTGCGCGAAAAAATTGCGATTCAGCTTTCGTCCGAAACGGTTCAGTTTCTTTAAAGTCTCAGCTTAAAACGTTAGTACGAAACGGTTGTGAAATGCTGGCAAGATTTGACACAGTGAACGTGATTCGAGCGCGATTAATCTAAAGAAAAGTTTTACACACCAAACAACATGCCTGTGCGATGACCAGCACCGGCACCGCCTGAGCCCATAGCCACAGGACAGCAGCAGCAGCGAAGCAGCAGTAACAAGCGGTAACTACAAAACGTGGAAAGTGAGGTGTGCAGGCCGCCCACTTCACTGCCGCTGGAAAAAAATATACCTAACTAACCACTGTTAGTGTTTTACTAAAATCATACGGTTGGACGTTGAGTTGTATAAATAAAAATTGTGAGCCAACCGTATGCAACTAACAACAAAATAACTTTTTCATGTCTCTGGCGCACTGGGTATACCCGGTTGCGAATTTTTTTCTCTCTTTAAAATTAAGGTAAAAAAAAAATTAAAAAAAAAACAACTTTTCTTTAAATATAAAAAATTAAAAAAAAATATTTTCAAAAAAAAAGAGCCAAACAAAAGTAGTGAAAATCTTCAGTTAATAGACAGTTTTAAAAAAAAAATTCTCATATAAATTGACCCTAAGTCTCCTTCAAATAGATGATGATTTTAAACGCTATATCTAAAATAGATAATTCAGCAGATACAGAAACAATGTTGGACCATCGGTCCAAAGTAGCGGATTCCACCGCAAATGTTATTAACAATATCGAAACAGCTACAATCCACTTAAAGCTAATAACAATATTGATCATTATAATTGTCGTTTTGCTACTGGCAAACACATTCGCGAAACTCTATAAGCTGCATAATAGATGCATAAAGAAAAAATATTTGAGCAGAGCCATTGACCTAGACAAAGTTTAAAAAAAGAATATATTCAAGTGCGATTGCATCGTTAAAACATACAATAATAGTATGGAATGGGGTATATTAGAAAAGAAAATTAATGACGCCAAAGAACACTTTGAAAAGTCATGCAAATGTATCAATAAAGATATAGTTATTAAATCAGATACACTAATATACCACGTTAACACTTTAGTAGACCAATATAATAAAATCACACAAGTTGTAAGTTCTTATGAAAGTAAGCTAACTAGTAATCACCGTAAACAGTGCTTAAAACTAATTCAATCATTACAAACATGGTTAAATATTATTAGCACTAGACGAAACATTGAAATAAATGCTCCGGAAAGTATAAGTTCATTGGTTCATTTTGACGAAATACAATTAGACAATATAGACGAGTCTAAAACCCATTATAGATATTGAACCTAAAGGCGACTCAGAATCAACAGAAGAAAACACAATGGCTAACCAAGTAGCTTTAGACAGGGAATACGTGAGGCAGGTTTCCTCTTCAGTCCCTGAATTTGATGGTAAAAAGCTATCATTAAACAGATTCCTAACTGCTTTACGCATTGTGGAAAGAACTAAAGGCGACCAGGAGGATATAGCAGTTGGGGTTATTAAATCAAAAATAACCGGCACAAAATTAATATACTATATCCGGAATAATAAATAAGCTTAAAGATAACGTAAAAGGAGAATCTCCCGACATATTAAAAGCTAAAAAACTGAATACAAAACAAAAAGGCAAAACTGCTTCCCAGTATGCAACCGAAATGGACAATTTGCGAAAGCAATTGGAGGCAGCCTTTATTGATGACGACCTAGACCCAAACAATGCAGAAAAATTCTCAACAAACGAGTCTATTTCTGCAATGACTACAAATTGTGAGCATGAGAAACTGAAAGTAATACTGGAAGCGGGTAACTTCGTTACTTTCAATGATGTAATGGGTAAATATATCCATTGCAGCACAGAAATGACTGGAAGTGCAAGTACAGTATTATTTCAGCGAGGACGCAATAATAGAGGAGGTAGTTACTATCCTCAAAGAGGTAGTGGCAATGGTCGCGGTAACTACAATTCCAATTATAATAAGACAGAAACAACAATAGAGGTGGACGAGGTTATAACCGAGATAGGAATAATTCCAACCGATGCAACAACCAAAATAGAAATCAATATAACAATAATGTCCGACTTGCCCAAGATATTTCGGGAAACTCGCAGACACCTCCAGATACTCGCGGTTAAATAGAAAAATATATACTGTCAACTAAAGTCTCAACAATCATTCACAAATGCTGCAACAAATAAAAAGTTAACATTTTTGATTGATACAGGTGCAGATATTTCAATTATAAAAGAAAATTCTGATATCTTTCATGACATCCAAATCAATCAAATTATAGACATTCGCGGCATAGGAGAAGGAGTAATAAGCTCCAAAGGACTAGTCTCAATCGAACTACAAACAGACAAATACATTATTCCATATAAATTTCATCTACTTCATTCAGATTTCGCAATCCCTTGCGAAGGAATAATAGTATTAGATTTCATAAAAACATTTAATTGCAAATTAGATTATAATAGTTCAGAGGATTGGTTTATAATTAGACCACAAAACCTAACGTATCCTATCTATGTTCCAATAACATTTACTTCTGGTACTAATTCCACAATTCTACCAGCAAGATCACAAGTGGTACGCAAAATAGAGTTGTCTTCAGCAGAAGAAAACATTTTAATTCCAAATCAGGAAATTAAACCGGGTATTTATGTTGCAAACACTATTGCTACAGCCCAAAATACTCTTGTCCGATTTTTAAATACCACAAATAAATGCCAAATAGTAGGCATTAATAACATAAAATTTGAATCACTTTCGAACTACGATGTAGTTCAAAATCTAAAAGACAATAGAAAAGATTCAGTAATTAATAAATTAAAGAAAAATTTTCCAATTTTGTTTAAAAAACAACTTGAAGAAATATGCACCGAGTATAGTGACGTGTTCGGACTTGAAACCGAACCAATCACAACAAACAACTTTTATAAGCAAAAACTGAGACTTAAGGATGATGAGCCAGTGTATGTTAAAAATTATCGACGTCCGCATAGCCAAATAGAAGAAATCCAGCATCAAGTTGGAAAGTTAATTGAACAAAATATTGTTGAACCGTCTGTTTCACCCTATAACAGCCCATTATTATTAGTTCCAAAGAAATCCCTTCCGGGTTCTTCAGAAAAAAAAATGGCGGTTAGTAATTGACTATCGCCAAATAAACAAAAAATTGCTGTCCGATAAATTTCCGCTCCCCAGAATTGACGATATTCTTGATCAATTGGGTCGAGCTAAATATTTTTCCTGCCTTGATCTTATGTCAGGTTTCCATCAAATTGAGCTTGAGGAAAACTCAAGAGATATAACGTCTTTTTCAACAAGCAATGGTTCATATCGCTTCACGCGATTACCATTTGGATTAAAAATAGCGCC
This sequence comes from Hirtodrosophila duncani, assembly GCA_037043425.1. Classification (NCBI taxonomy): domain Eukaryota; kingdom Metazoa; phylum Arthropoda; class Insecta; order Diptera; family Drosophilidae; genus Hirtodrosophila; species Hirtodrosophila duncani. The sequence continues at coordinate 840 of JBAMBM010000645.1, read as the reverse complement.
TAATTCATTTCAGAGAATGATGACAATAGCATTCTCAGGCCTTGAGCCTTCACAAGCTTTCCTTTACATGGATGATTTAATCGTTATTGGTTGTTCTGAACAACATATGATTAAAAACTTAACAGATGTTTTCAAACTTTGTAGAAAACACAATCTGAAATTACATCCAGAAAAATGTTCATTTTTTATGCACGAGGTGACGTTTTTAGGTCACAGATGCACAGATAAAGGAATCTTACCAGACGATAAAAAATTCGATGTTATCAATAACTATCCAGTCCCTACGGACGCAGACAGCGCTAGAAGATTCGTTGCATTTTGCAATTATTATAGACGTTTTATAAAAAACTTCGCCGAATATTCACGGCACATAACAAGATTATGTAAAAAGAATGTCCCATTTGAATGGACAACGGAATGTGAAAAAGCATTCCAGTACCTAAAAAATCAACTTGTTCAACCAAATTTATTACAGTACCCAGATTTTAGCAAAGAATTTTGCATAATCACAGATGCAAGCAAGCAAGCATGTGGAGCAGTTTTAACTCAAAACTATAATGGACTCCACCTCCCAGTTGCATATGCATCAAGAGCATTCACTAAAGGTGAAAGCAATAAAAGAACTACGGAACAAGAACTAGCAGCAATACATTGGGCAATAACACATTTTCGACCATATATATATGGCAAACATTTTACAGTAAGAACTGATCACAGATCTTTAACATATTTATTTTCTATGATAAATCCAAGTTCAAAATTAACACGCATGCGACTCGAATTAGAAGAATATGATTTTACGGTAGAGTATTTGAGAGGGAAAGATAATTTCGTGGCAGA